>SJYX01005606.1:0-66388 GCA_006410675.1 Oreotragus oreotragus | reverse complement strand
GGGTCTGGTGTTGCTTCAGGGACTTCCCCATGTCCTAGAGCTGCCCTGCACCTCGACAGCTCAGTCCATCTGACATCATTTTCCTGAATTCTAGCTTGGAAAACTTCTAGCTCTCATGTCTTTGACAACACCAGGCTGAGATATTAATGCCTTTCAGCTGCCTGAGCTGGAGTCTGCCTCCCCTGAACTCTCTGCTGGCATCTTGCTTGCATGGTGTGTGCCAAGTCGCTTCAGTCATGTCTCTTTGCAACCCCATGGACTGCAGCCCATGGGGTTCCTCTGTCCATGGAATAGCTCAGGCAAGAATACTGGAGTAGGTTGCCCTTTCCTACTCCAGGGAATCTCCCTCACTCAGGGATCAAACCCATGTCTCCTGCATCTCAGCATTGGCAAGCAGGTTCTTTACCACTAGCGCCACCTGGGAAGTCCAGGTATTGTGGTAGATGGATAAAAATGTATATATTTGGATTTATATGATTTCAGAATACTTTTTAATTATAGTACTGTTTGGGGTTACCATAACTTTTCATACGTTTAATATGAAATATCAAGAATTATAAGGCTTTTGGTTTTGTTTCAAATATATTCCTCTAGGCAACCAGCATATATTAGTCTTTTTGATTGCAGACTTTTTGAACACAGACAAGGAATATCTGAACGTGATACTGGGCATACCACCTGACTCAGATGCTTCCATTGAGTCAGAACAGAGTCCCCACATCCCTTTGAATGTCTGTGTAGTGGACAACCAGCAACCTGATTTTAGGGAATTGCCCTGAAGCTCAGTGAGTTTTCCAAGCACCAGTACCAGCTTCCTCTAGCTCCACAGCCTGCTAGCTCTGACCCAGCCTGCTCTGCAGCTAAGTTCACCTGAGTTGTGACAACTCCTGCCAAAAGTGCACCGTTTTGATAACAGACCAAACGTCACCCACCTGGATCCCTTGCAAAGCCTCTTTTCTTTTAAGCATCTCCTTCCATGATTCCCCAGATACCACTGAGCCAGGTCAAAAATGTATGCCAGCTCAGTGCTTCCTGGATTTACTTACAATATCCTGCAAAGCAAGTCTGTCCCTGTAGAGTGGTTGGTCTAAGTGGGACATTTAAGTTTAAATTGCCAGGTAATACCTGGGGAGCTGAACCCCAGCTCACTCAGCTCTGAGAATGGAGGAAAGATTTAAAGGGCCTCAAAGCCTCACAGATTGGTAGTTTAAGCAGAAATGTCCAAATTTTCCAAAAGAAAATTACTTCAGCTGCTAGAAGAAACAGAGGTGGATATCTAGATGTGTATAAGAGACAGGTGCAGGGCGGAGCTGGCTCGCCTGGTATTCAGGCAGTCCCCTGCCCCCGCACTCGTGATAGCACTTAGGAGAGAATGACTGGGTTCCCATGCTAGTAACTTCCAACCCCACCTCATGTTGTGTTAAGAAGAGGATCTGCATGCTCCTGACTCCCAAGTCATGGGACTGGCAGGGAAGCCATCTGGTTTGACAGCAGAACTCGCCCCAGGCAGGAAGCATCAGGTAGCTGGCAGGAAGGAGGGAGAGACAAGTCTGGATAAACTAGGAGACAGCCAGGGTGTCCCTGGAGCCCGCATGGTCACAGCCACAGGATACAGACAACCACTTCCTGATCAGCTTGAAGGCTTTTTGGTGGGAAACTGCAGACATTCTCAGCGGTTAGCAGGATGGGCTGGGTTTGATGGCAGTGGCCTGTCTGTGGCCGGTCAACCTGAGTGTCATCCCAGGATACCTGCATATCAGGCGTGGAGGTAGGTGGTTTACACACTATTGAGGGAACTCAATTTCTTGGAATCCTCACAGTAACCCAGTTTACAGAGAAAGACACTGAGGTTCTGAGAGGTTCAGTGCCATGCTCAAGATCACACAGCTCCTTACAGAGGTGGTATTCAAATATTTATCTTTATGGATTTGCTTGGCCACACCAGGTCTTACTTGCAGCACACACAATCTTTGATCTTCGTTGCGGCATGAAGGATATTTAGTTGTGACATATGAACTCTTAGTTGGGGCATGTGGGATCTAGTTCCCCGATCAGGGATCGAACCTGGGCCCCCTGCATTGGAAGCATGGAGTCTTAGCCACTGGACCACCAGGGAAGTTCCCAGAAGTGGTATTCAAGCCCAAACCTCTCCAACCCCTCAACAGCATATGGTTTATGTAATAAATCAAGGAAAGATGATGGTGCTCAGATCTCGTCCGGGCTCAAAACCACAGTGTAGCCCACTGAAGAGACAGGCCCAGAATGAGGAAGCGGGAGCAAGGGGAGAAGAAGTCTGGCTTGGTGATCATTCTTCAGGAAGGTCCAACCCTGAAGCTCCTGCAGGTCCCCTGGGTCCCCATTTCACTCTGACACTGTAGATACCAGCAGGGAGAGAAGTCTCTTGTCTCCCCTCTCATCCTCTACAACACCCTCCACAATAATACCCAATGCAAGATGGAATCCTCCTTGGTTCAGAGATTTCCCTATTGCAAGCCCTCTGAATATAGCTTCTAGTACATGAGTGGTAGGGGCTAAAGACAGGGGGTAGAGACTGGAATCTGCTCACTGTTTGCCTGAGAAAACTCAGGTGTTCGTGGGAATCCCTTGAGGGCATGGTCTCTACTTTCATCATTGCCCTTGGGTGTCCCAAATCAACCTCACTAATCCTGCGGTAAGTCCCTACCCTTATGACCTCATTTAATCATTCTGTGAAGAACCCATCTCCAGAACCTGCCGCCAGCACTCCCCTGGTGGCTCAGATGGTATAGTGTCTGCCTACAAGGCGCTAGACCTGGGTTCAGTCCCTGGGTTGGGACGATCTCCTGGAGAAGGAAATGGCAATGTGCTCCAGTATTCTTGCCTGGAAAATCCCACGGATGGAGGAGCCTGGTAGGTTCCAGTCCACGGGGTCACAAAGAGTTGGACACAACCAAGTGACTTCACTTTCTTATCTCCAGATATAGTCATATTGGAGGGTTAGTGAATTTATGATATATGAGCTTGTGGGGACACAATTCAGCCTATGGCAGCGGTTATGAATGTTTGGATGTACCGAGTATTTTCTACTCCTCAGCTGCCACGACCATAACACTAGGGGAAGGTAAGGCTTGGCCCCCAGGCCACTGCTGTTACCACCATGCGTGCTGGGTGACGCTGAGGCAGAAGCAGCCACCACATCCCAACAGGTGTCACGAGCCTCCTGGGACGGGCCTGCAGGCCCAGCCTACTGTATCTGGTCATCATGGGATCAATACCTGTGTCCACACATAACGTGGCCTTCACTGAGGGCCAGACTGGCAACATCCCAGTTGGTGGCACCATCAGGGGTGCTGGACAAGCCCTGGCAAGGCTTTACCCAGGACGATGAGATGTTTGCGCTGCTGCAGGAATCTATTTTGCTTACAGGGCAAAAGGACCATGAGCCACAGGCAGTGGTAGAGGTCAAGGAAAATCTTGACTTCTCCAGTTACATCCATAGAGGACAGCAGCAAGGTGGTGAAGGCAGACATCCAGCCCTCCAAAACAGCCTCTGAGGAGTGGCACCTCCTCAGGGCTTCCTCGTGGAAGCTGTGGGTGGCAGGAACAGGAGAAGCCACACCCCTCACAGGGCAGCACCAGTCTGCCTCTCTTTCCCAAGCCAGTTTCTTGGCAGCATTGCTAGGACGCATAGGACTGGCCGTGTGCAGAGAGGCTTTGCACACTGACAGACACCTCCTTTCTTGCATCTAAACATGCTTCAGCTGCCCGAACTGGGATCCATGGAAACCAGAGGCAAAGGAACGTCAGTCACAAGGAAATCCTCCTATGGGCAAAGCCCACTAGAGAAAGATTGGTTAACCAGAGGATGCTGACATTATCCTTGTCACCTTCTTCCTCCCCCCTTCATCTTAGTAGTGAAGAGCAGGCACTCTTGATTGGGTGGGGTTGAACATTAGCTCTAACTCTATAACCAGGTGAACTGCAGAGGGTGTATAACTCTGCCTCAGCTAACTTATCTAGAAAATGGAGCTGATAACAGACCTAAGTCACAGGCTTATTGTGAGGGCCAAATGAATTAACACAGCACTCGTTAAGCAGTTATTATTACTGTATTTACTGCCATGCACAGAGCTAACTTACTTAGGACATGGCATGTATTAGGCACTCTACCGAGGGCTGTGTAAAGTAATCTTTTTTAAATCCTAGTAGCTCAGATGGCAAAGCATCTGACTGCAATGCAGGAGACCCAGGTTCGATCCCTGGGTCGGGAAGATCCCCTGGAGAAGGAAATGGCAACCCACTCCAGTAGCCTTGCCTGGAAAATCCCATGGACAGAGGAGCCCGGTGGGCTACAGTCCATGGGGTCACAAAGGGTTGGACACGACTGAGCAACTAACACACATTGTGATCAACCAATAGATAAAAATATAAATAATTTATATATATATAAGTATATATAGAGAGAGATTGAAAGTGAAAATGAAGGTGTTAGCTCTCAGTCATGTCCAACTCTTTGTGACCCCATGGACACACCAGGTTCCTCTCGCCATGAAATTCTGCAGGGAAGAATCCTGAACTGGGTTGGTATTCCCTCCTCCAGAAGATCTTCCCAACTAGGGGATGGGATCAGTCTCCCACATTGCAGGCAGATTTTCTACCATCTGAGCCACCAGAGATTAGATAGATAAATAAGATACATACAGAGATAAAACAGATGCATATCAGAGTGTATCTCTAGATTTATAGATTAAATAGATAGAAAGGAAATAAGTGTGAAAAATGAAGCTTGAAGATATTAAGATTGTCCATAGTTAGTCAAATATCAAAGCAAACTTGAAACCTACATCTGTGTGACCCTGAACGTGAAATTTTTTCACCACAACGAAGAAGAATCTGCTCCTTTCCGGCATGCCTTGGACAGCAGCTCGCTGTCCCAGGATGGGCAGGGCCTGTCCCCTGTCACGGTCTCCAGTGCTCAGAGGACTGTGGACACAGGACTCCTGCAGGAAGAGGAGGGCCCAGTTTCCACAGGGCCGCCTTCTTCCTCCATAGCCAGCACTTCTGCAAGCAGCAGGTATTGTGCCAGCCGCAGCCACGCTCTGACAGGAGAACTTCCTGCACATCCTGGCACATGCCAGTGGCAGAGTAACACAGGCAGGCAGCATGCCAGGGCTCCCTGTCTCCTCCAGCTCCCAGGGCCTGTGCCGACTCTCCGGCAGCAGGGCCTCCGCCTGCTCTTTCACTTTGTCTTCCAAGTGCATAACAGCAAAACTGGAAGTTCAGGGAGATGAGACAGGACCAATGAGGGAGGTTGGAAGGTTGCTGTGTTGAGCTGGCTCAGGGCTTTCACAAATAATTCCCAAGTCTCAGGGGCTTAATGCCACAAAAGTCTGCTTCTTGCTCATGTCACAGGCCACACTAAGCTGGCAAGGGAGGAGGGATAAGCAAGAGCTGCTCTGCTCCACGGAGCCCTTCAGGGACCCAGGCGCCCTCCATTCAGTTGCGCCTCGATCTCCTGAACCCCTTGGAGCCCTCTAGACTTTGGAGTTCTGCACTGGGTCTTCTGCACCTGTCTAGTCAACAAGGCAAGAGAGAGCCAGTATGGAGTGTCTGTCACGCAGGAGGGTTGTTTGTTTTCATTTTTTAAGGCCAGGCAGTATGTGGGATCTTAGTTTCCCGACCAGGGATCAAACCCAGGCCCCCTCTCTTGGGAGCACGGAGTCCTAACCACTGGACTGCCAAGTAAGTCCCCGACACAGGATGCATTTTAGATGCAGGGCCTAGAAATGGCAGCTATCACTTCTATTAACAGTCCATTTACCAAAACTATCACCTAACTGCCAAGAGGACTGAAAAATATATTCAAGTTGTATGTCCTGCCAGGGTGGGGCAGGAAAGAAAGAAAAAAAAGAAAAGGAGTTTGTTGAAAATCTACAGCTTTCTGCTACAATCTCCATTTCTTTAGGTAATTGCTGACCATGTGTCATTTAAAAGGTGGCAGGAACTAACTTCTCCAACCTGAATTCCCCTTGGCACAGCCCAAACCATCCACCCCCTTTAGAGTTCTGACACAACACAAAGGAAGACAAATCATTCAGGATCCGAACCACTGGATCCTGTCAAGTTCAGGAATGCCAGTAACTAGCATGCAGGTTCCTATTACACGTCCAAGGCACGGGGATGTGGGTGCAGTCACACTCACGTGAAAGTGAAAGTTGCTCAGTCCTGTCCGACTCTTTGCGACCCCGGGGACTATACAGTCCAAGGAATCTCCAGGCCAGAATACTGGAGTGGGTAGCCTTTCCCTTCTCCAGGGGATCCTCCCAACCCAGGGACTGAACCCAGGTCTCCCACATTGCAGGCGGATTCTTTACCAGCTGAGCCACCAGGGAATCCCATACCTTGGCAGAAGCCCTCTTTATTTTTACGGATGCCAATCCTTGACTAACGGCTGATCTGACAAACATACTTACGTCAGAGAAGTCTCAGAACCTACAAAAGAGGGAAGTTCACCTAAAAATCACTGAGGTTGCTCACATCCCCTCTCCTTTCCCCTGCGTTCCGCCGTCTTCGACAAAGCTGGACTTTCTTGGCACCCCTGTGGGGCATGAAGCCTCAATGAGACTAGCTGCTGGAGGGCTCTGGAGCCAACAAGAGATGCGCCACCTCCAAAGTCCTGTCATTCTCCACTGGCAAGTGCAGCACCCAGGAGGACCGCAGCAGACCTACTATTAGCTCTGTGATTGTTCTGCACTTTTTTATTCATATAAAGATTTAATATGCAGTCATTGAAAAATAATGTTTAATGACATGAGAAATTTGTCACAATATGTTGCAAGAAAAAAGGAGGCTATAAAGCAATATACAATATAATTCTATTTTTATAAATATATACTATAGTGGTGTGTATATGCATATATGTATCTAGAGAGACAGACTTCTGGTTACAATTTTTAGTTGTTCCATGAGCTTTCTGAATTGAAAAATTATATAAAACAACACAATTGATGTACATAAATTGGAAATTTGAAGTCAGAAATATTTAAAATAATGTAAAATGTTCATCTTGATTCTTTTTTCATTTTTTTTTCCATCTACACAGTGTTTTTAGTTTTGTTCAACTACAAGCAAACAGCAAAATTAACACAACATTCACCAACTCCAGACTGGCTTTCTTTTTTTACCCCAAAGAGGAATCAATTTAACAAGCACAGACTTCCGGATTTCTGATAAGCTCTTAGCCTGCCCTGCTGCTCATCGAGATGGCCAGGGTTTAACAGCAAAGCGACGTCTTCCCGTGAGCTTTCTCCAGTATCGCTCGTTAAAGGGGCCAGAGCAGGAGACTGATACCCAGCAACCAGCCTGAGACGCTGACGGTGAGCGGACATGCCGGCCCCTGGTTGTCTTGCCGAGACGAGGCCATGAAAACACATGCCGGTAGGTGCTTTCACACACAGTTCTGTGCTCAGGCTCACAAAGGCGGCGGCAACCAGTCTTTTTTCGGTTTCAACCTCCCTTAGAGAGTCTTTGAAGCGCTGCTCTAATACTGCAGACCTGGNCCTGTCTCTTATACACATCTAGATGTGTATAAGAGACAGGTGTACACGTGTTCCCCATCCTGAACCCCCCTCCCAACTCCGTCCCCATACCATCCCTCTGGGTCATCCCAGTGCACCAGCCCTGAGCATCCTGTATCATGGATCGAAACTGGACTGGCAATTCGTTTCACATATGATATTATACATGTTTCAATGCCATTCTCTCAAAACATCCCACCCTCGCCCTCTTCCACAGAGTCCAAAAGAATGTTCTATACATCTGTGTCTCTTTTGCTGTCGCGTATACAGGATTATCGTTACCATCTTTCTAAATGCGTTAGTATACTGTATTGGTGTTTTTCTTTCTGGCTTACTTCACTCTGTGTAATCGGCTCCAGTTTCACCCACCTCATTAGAACTGATTCAAATGTATTCTTTTTAATGGCTGAGTAATACTTCATTGTGTATATGTACCACAGCTTTCTTATCCATTCATCAGCTGATGGACATCTAGGTTGCTTCCATGTTTTGGCTATTGTAAACAGTGCTGCGATGAACATTGGGGTACATGTGTCTCTTTCAATTCTGGTTTCCTCAGTGTGTATGCCCAGCAGTGGAATTGCTGGGTCATTGGTAGACTGATTTAAAAAAAAAAATTTAAATCAGACTTTTCCTGTCTGATTCATTTCTCATATAAAATAACTTTTTAGTTCAAGGAAAAACCATGATAAAATCTTTTTGAAGATACTTTAACGGCAGTTAAACTCAACATACAGTCACAATCATACACATAATTCAATTATATGAAGGGATGATAATGTGAACAGCCATGATCAAGCCATAAACATGCGTTTATGCATGGAAAATAACACAATTCCCTCTTGGCCAACAGCAATTATAAAGTAGAATTATATTTAAGAGACATCCTGACTATTTTTTAATATAAAATAAGTTTATAATTAATAGTAAAATCTGATTCTCTAAAACCAAATTTAAGGGATAGCCTTGACTTCCACTCTATTCATGATAGAGTAACAGGAACCAGATTTTCCATCTCACCCTTGAAAAACTAAAGCAAAACAAACAAAAACACCAAGACAAAAATATATGAAAAAGTGGAGTTCAAGATATTAGACATCAGGCAAGTAAGGTCAGTGATCTCTGAGAAGTGGAAAAGCTTAGATGAACCTGAGGATTGCCGCATCCTACTGCCTAGAAAAATTCTCTAATCTGCAAGGCAGAGACAGGGAACTCAGACAGAGCCTGGTCATCTCCCTCAACAGAGGTAATGGAGTTATGAGTCTGGGGATGCCAAGTCATCTGGATTTTGCAGGAAGGAGTATTGGAGAGGGAAAACTCGTGTAGATAAGGAATGGTTACAATTTTCAGAGGACTCTCTCTCAAGTTCTCACTGAAATACTGATCAGCATGTGTGTGTAAGGAAACTAACTATCTGAAGACAAGGAAACAACTAATCTTCCTCAAAGATTAGAGGAAGCAGTGATCAGAGCCCACAAAGGCTTGAGAACAGTGACTGTTCCAAACAACCAAGGTAGGAAAAAAATCACAATTTATAAAACATTAGAATACAAAGATAAGTTCTGAGGAAAATGAGCTCTACACTAAATGCTGCTATGTGCATGTGCATGCTAAGTCATACCAGTTGTGTCTGACTCTCTTCAACCCCAAGGACTGAAGCCCGCCAGGCTCCTCTGTCCATGGGATTATCCAGCTAAGAATATGGAGTGGGTTTCCATGCCCTCCTCCAGGAGATCCTCCTGATCCAGGGATTGAACTTGCATGTCTTATGTTACCTGCATTGCCATGCGTGTTCTTTACCAATAGTGCCACCTGGGAAGCCCTAAATGCTGCTATGGTCCCACTTAACTAAGCTGAAAAGCAAAGCCTAGAAGGATAAAACTGATTCCAAAGGTTTTAATGACATGCCAGAACAAATCTCAGGAATATTTAAAGGAATGCAAATATATGCAGACAAAAGGAAATTTCAAAATGTCTGACATCTAACCAAACTTTGCCAGGTGTGCAATTAAGCATGAATAATGCAGTTCATAATGTTGAGAACAGTAAGTTAAACTGACCAAGAAATAACATGGTTGATAGAATTAGTAGCTAAGAATACTAATAGTTATTATAAACGTATTTCATATATTCACAAAGCTTGAAGAAATACTAGCCCCATTAAGTAGAGATGAGGGAGAGATGAAAAAATTTAAAATATAAAAATAAGATATTTAAATATGAAAACTACAATGATTGCAATGAAAACTACATTAGTCAATTTAGACAATAAAGCAGAAAAGATTAGTGAACGTGAAGGCATACCAATAGAAAGTTTCCCAAATGAAATATATAGGGGAATAAAAAGATTTAAAAAAATAAACAGCATCAGCAAACTGTGGGACAACTTCAAGTGGATAAAAGTACATGTAACCAGAGATCAGAAAGGAGAGAGAAAAGAAAAATATTTGAAGAACTGGTAACCAAAAATGTTTCAAATTTGATGAAAACAACACACACACCAATCTAAAATGTTCAAAAAAATCTCGAGCATAGGAAGCAGGAGAAAAACTACACCAAGTGATAACACAATGGAATTGTTCATAACCAGTGATAAACAGAAAAACTTCACAGCATCTTGAGGGAAAAAAAGGCATGTTAGCCACAGGGAAATGAACGATAGAAGCAAGATTGCATATTATTTTTAAAGTACTGGTGGAGAAGGAAATGGCAACCCACTCCAGTACTCTTGCCTGGAAAATCCCATGGATGGAGGAACCTGGTAGGCTGCAGTCCATGGCGTTGCTGAAGGTCGGACACGACTGAGTGACTTCACTTTCACTTTTCACTTTCATGCATTGGAGAAGGAAATGGCAACCCACTCCAGTGTTCTTGCCTGGAGAATCCCAGGGACGGGGAGCCTGGTGGGCTGCCGTCTAAGGGGTTGCACAGAGTTGGACATGACTGAAATGACTTAGCAGGTAGCGGGGTGGTGGGGGTGGGGAACAAAACTCTGCCAGTATACAATTTTTTACACGCTGAAAATAACTTAAAAACAAAGGTGAAATTAAAACTTTTTAAGACATAGAATACCTGAGCTGCTATATCATCAGCAAAGCTGCTCTATGATAAATGTTGAAAGATGTCCTTCAAACAGAAGTAAAATGATAGCAGAAGAATATTGAGCACTGAACTTGAAAAAATATGATTCTTTTTCTTGTTATACAAATTAATTTAAAAAGATAATCAACAGTTTAAACCAAGAAGTGCATCAATGTAAAAGCACAGAGACCATAAAGGGAGAAACAAAAATACAACATTGCAAGTTTTTTTACACTATATCTGCAGCAGTATGAGATCACTTGAAGATAAACTGTGACAAGTAAACTACTAAAACAATTTAAGAAAAACCAGAAAATAGCTTAAAATCAGAAAAATAGATCAAATAAAATATACTTAATCCAAAAGAAGGCAGAAAAGGAGGGAAAAGGGAACAAAAAACAGATAAGATAAATGGAAAACAACAAGGTGGTAGATCTCATTCTAACCATATCAATAAACATGTTAAATATAAATGGTCTAAACACCTTCCATTAAAAAGGAGAATATCAGGTTGGAAAACAAACAAACAGATAAGCAAACCAAACTGTGGACTACCCATAAGATTCCTACTTTAAATATAAAGAAACAAATAAAGAGGAGAAGATACACCATGCTAACACTATTCAAAAGAAAGCTGTCTAAATGCAGTGTGGTATCTTGGCAATGCTACCAAAGTCTCAGTGCAGACATTTTTTGTAGAAATTGAGAAGTGGAATCTAAAACTTAAATGGAAATGCAAAGGGCCTAGAGTAACCAACACAACTTTCAAGAAAAATAGCAAAGTTGGAAAACTTATACTGCCTTAATTTAAGAATTATTTTAAAGCTGAAGTTTTCAAAACAGGTGAAGTATAGGCATAAAGGTACAAAAGTAGACCCGTGGAGCAGAATAGAGTCCTGAAATAAACCCACAAATATATGGACAACTGTTTTTAATGATGATGCAAAGGCAGTTCTGTGGAGAAAAAAATCACTTTCGCACCAAATGGTCCTGAAACAACTGGATATCTACATGCAAAGACAAACAAGCAAAGGGCTTCAAACAATACTTTGCATCACACACAGAAATTAAGTGAAAGTGGATTGTAGGCCTGTAAAACCTAAAATTCCTGGAAGAAAACCTTTGTGACATTGGCTTAGGCAAAGATTTCTTTTATATAATTGAACTGAACTGAATATAAAAATCACAATTTGTCAAAGAAAGTACTGATGAGCAAGACTACTTTATCAACGTTACAAACTTCTGCAATTCAAAAGACACTCTTAAGAGGATGAAAAGACAAGCTGCAGACTGGGAGAACATTTTTGGAAGGCATGTATCTGATGAAAGCAAAGAATATACAAGATTCACAGTAAGTTAACAAATAACCCAACTGAAAAATGGGTTAAAGGTTAAACTGAAAAATGGCAAAACGTTTCAATAGATACTTCACCAGAGAAGATAGATGGGTGGAAAATAAATGTATGAAGAATATGCCCAACAGGATTAGAAACTGTAATCTTCACATTCTACTTCTAGGGATGGAAATTAGCAGAACCACTTTGGGAAACAGCTTTTTTGTTGTTCGGCCACTCTGTGATCCCCATGGACTGCAGCATGCCAGGTTTCCCTGTCCTTCACTATCTCCCAGAGTTTTTTCAAACTCATGTCCATTGAGTCAGTGACACCATTCAGAGATCTTGTCCTCTATTGTCCCCTTCTCCTCGTGCCTTCAATCTTTGGGAGCATCAGGGTCTTTTCCAATGAATCAGCTCTTCGCATCAGGTGGCCAAAGTATTGGAGTTTCAGCTTTAACATCAGTCCTTCCAGTGAATATTCAGGGTTGATTTCCTTTAGGATTGACTGGTTTGATCTTCTTGCTGTNTCTTTGGGAGCATCAGGGTCTTTTCCAATGAATCAGCTCTTCGCATCAGGTGGCCAAAGTATTGGAGTTTCAGCTTTAACATCAGTCCTTCCAGTGAATATTCAGGGTTGATTTCCTTTAGGATTGACTGGTTTGATCTTCTTGCTGTCCAAGGGACTCTCAATAGTGTTCACCAGAGTCACAGTTCAAGGGTGTCAGTTCTTCAGCATTCAGCCTTTTTTTATTGTCCAGCTCTCACATCCGTACATGACTACTGGAAAAACCATAGCTTTGACCATACAGACCTTTGCAGGTAATGTGATGTGTCTGCTTTTTAATACATTGTCTAGGTTTGTCATAGCTTTTCTTCCAAGGAGCAAGCACCTTTTAATTTCATGGCTACAGTCACCATCCACCATGATTTTAGAGCCCAAACAGCTTTGCATTATCTTAAAAAGTTATATATATATAAAAAAAAAACCCAGAAATTTCATGCTAGGAATCTAACCAGGAGAAATGAAAGCACATTTCCACACAAAGGCTTATATGCAAAAGATCAGAGCACCATTCATAAGAGCCAAAATGTGGAAACAACCCCAATGTTCAAGAACTGATGAAAGAATAAGCAAAACATGGTATGGCCATACAATGGAATACTGTTTGCCAATAAAAAAGAAAGAAATGCTGATATATGGTACAATGTACATGAGCCTAAAAAAACAATGTTTTAAGTTATGTGCAATGTCCTGAAAAGGCAAATATGTAGAGACAGAAAGTATATTACTAACTTCCTGGGCCTGAGGGTGGGAATAGAGATGGACTAAAATTTGACATAAAGGGATCTTTAGGGGATGCTGGGAATGCTCTAAAATTGTATTGTGGTGATAGTTTCACAACTCTGTAAATGGACTAAAAGTCACTGAACTGTATACTTAAAATTATACACTTAAAATGAATGGTTTCTATGGTATGTAAATCACAACTCAGTAGAGCTATTAAATATATATCCCCCAATGACTTCTTACCATACCCAGAATTAAGTCTAAACATTCAGCACTGCTGCTGCTGCTAAGTCACTTCAGTCGCGTCCGACTCTGTGTGACCCCATAGATAGCAGCCCACCAGGCTCCCCTGTCCCTGGGATTCTCCAGGCAATACCAGTCTGCCTCTTTTTCCCAAGCCAGTTTCTTGGCAGCATTGCTAGGACGCGTAGGACTGGCCGTGTGCAGAGAGGCTTTGCACACTGAGAGACACCTCCTTTCTTGCATCTAAACATGCTTCAGCTGCCCAAACTGGGATCCATGGAAACCAGAGGCAAAGGAACCTCAGTCACAAGGAAATCCTCCTATGGGCAAAGCCCACTAGAGAAAGATTGGTTAACCAGAGGATGCTGACATTATCCTTGTCACCTTCTTCCTCCCCGCTTCATCTTAGTAGTGAAGAGCAGGCACTCTTGATTGGGTGGGGTTGAACATTAGCTCTAACTCTATAACCAGGTGAACTGCAGAGGGTGTATAACTCTGCCTCAGCTAACTTATCTAGAAAATGGAGCTGATAACAGACCTAAGTCACAGGCTTATTGTGAGGGCCAAATGAATTAACACAGCACTCGTTAAGCAGTTATTATTACTGTATTTACTGCCATGCACAGAGCTAACATACTTAGGACATGGCATGTATTAGGCACTCTACCGAGGGCTGTGTAAAGTAATCTTTTTTAAATCCTAGTAGCTCAGATGGCAAAGCATCTGACTGCAATGCAGGAGACCCAGGTTCGATCCCTGGGTCGGGAAGATCCCCTGGAGAAGGAAATGGCAACCCACTCCAGTAGCCTTGCCTGGAAAATCCCATGGACAGAGGAGACGGGTGGGCTACAGTCCATGGGGTCACAAAGGGTTGGACACGACTGAGCAACTAACACACATTGTGATCAACCAATAGATAAAAATATAAATAATTTATATATATATAAGTATATATAGAGAGAGATTGAAAGTGAAAATGAAGGTGTTAGCTCTCAGTCATGTCCAACTCTTTGTGACCCCATGGACACACCAGGTTCCTCTCGCCATGAAATTCTGCAGGGAAGAATCCTGAACTGGGTTGGTATTCCCTCCTCCAGAAGATCTTCCCAACTAGGGGATGGGATCAGTCTCCCACATTGCAGGCAGATTTTCTACTATCTGAGCCACCAGAGAAGATTAGATAAATAAGATACATACAGAGATAAAACAGATGCATATCAGAGTGTATCTCTAGATTTATAGATTAAATAGATAGAAAGGAAATAAGTGTGAAAAATGAAGCTTGAAGATATTAAGATTGTCCATAGTTAGTCAAATATCAAAGCAAACTTGAAACCTACATCTGTGTGACCCTGAACGTGAAATTTTTTCACCACAACGAAGAAGAATCTGCTCCTTTCCGGCATGCCTTGGACAGCAGCTCGCTGTCCCAGGATGGGCAGGGCCTGTCCCCTGTCACGGTCTCCAGTGCTCAGAGGACTGTGGACACAGGACTCCTGCAGGAAGAGGAGGGCCCAGTTTCCACAGGGCCGCCTTCTTCCTCCATAGCCAGCACTTCTGCAAGCAGCAGGTATTGTGCCAGCCGCAGCCACGCTCTGACAGGAGAACTTCCTGCACATCCTGGCACATGCCAGTGGCAGAGTAACACAGGCAGGCAGCATGCCAGGGCTCCCTGTCTCCTCCAGCTCCCAGGGCCTGTGCCGACTCTCCGGCAGCAGGGCCTCCGCCTGCTCTTTCACTTTGTCTTCCAAGTGCATAACAGCAAAACTGGAAGTTCAGGGAGATGAGACAGGACCAATGAGGGAGGTTGGAAGGTTGCTGTGTTGAGCTGGCTCAGGGCTTTCACAAATAATTCCCAAGTCTCAGGGGCTTAATGCCACAAAAGTCTGCTTCTTGCTCATGTCACAGGCCACACTAAGCTGGCAAGGGAGGAGGGATAAGCAAGAGCTGCTCTGCTCCACGGAGCCCTTCAGGGACCCAGGCGCCCTCCATTCAGTTGCGCCTCGATCTCCTGAACCCCTTGGAGCCCTCTAGACTTTGGAGTTCTGCACTGGGTCTTCTGCACCTGTCTAGTCAACAAGGCAAGAGAGAGCCAGTATGGAGTGTCTGTCACGCAGGAGGGTTGTTTGTTTTCATTTTTTAAGGCCAGGCAGTATGTGGGATCTTAGTTTCCCGACCAGGGATCAAACCCAGGCCCCCTCTCTTGGGAGCACGGAGTCCTAACCACTGGACTGCCAAGTAAGTCCCCGACACAGGATGCATTTTAGATGCAGGGCCTAGAAATGGCAGCTATCACTTCTATTAACAGTCCATTTACCAAAACTATCACCTAACTGCCAAGAGGACTGAAAAATATATTCAAGTTGTATGTCCTGCCAGGGTGGGGCAGGAAAGAAAGAAAAAAAAGAAAAGGAGTTTGTTGAAAATCTACAGCTTTCTGCTACAATCTCCATTTCTTTAGGTAATTGCTGACCATGTGTCATTTAAAAGGTGGCAGGAACTAACTTCTCCAACCTGAATTCCCCTTGGCACAGCCCAAACCATCCACCCCCTTTAGAGTTCTGACACAACACAAAGGAAGACAAATCATTCAGGATCCGAACCACTGGATCCTGTCAAGTTCAGGAATGCCAGTAACTAGCATGCAGGTTCCTATTACACGTCCAAGGCACGGGGATGTGGGTGCAGTCACACTCACGTGAAAGTGAAAGTTGCTCAGTCCTGTCCGACTCTTTGCGACCCCGGGGACTATACAGTCCAAGGAATCTCCAGGCCAGAATACTGGAGTGGGTAGCCTTTCCCTTCTCCAGGGGATCCTCCCAACCCAGGGACTGAACCCAGGTCTCCCACATTGCAGGCGGATTCTTTACCAGCTGAGCCACCAGGGAATCCCATACCTTGGCAGAAGCCCTCTTTATTTTTACGGATGCCAATCCTTGACTAACGGCTGATCTGACAAACATACTTACGTCAGAGAAGTCTCAGAACCTACAAAAGAGGGAAGTTCACCTAAAAATCACTGAGGTTGCTCACATCCCCTCTCCTTTCCCCTGCGTTCCGCCGTCTTCGACAAAGCTGGACTTTCTTGGCACCCCTGTGGGGCATGAAGCCTCAATGAGACTAGCTGCTGGAGGGCTCTGGAGCCAACAAGAGATGCGCCACCTCCAAAGTCCTGTCATTCTCCACTGGCAAGTGCAGCACCCAGGAGGACCGCAGCAGACCTACTATTAGCTCTGTGATTGTTCTGCACTTTTTTATTCATATAAAGATTTAATATGCAGTCATTGAAAAATAATGTTTAATGACATGAGAAATTTGTCACAATATGTTGCAAGAAAAAAGGAGGCTATAAAGCAATATACAATATAATTCTATTTTTATAAATATATACTATAGTGGTGTGTATATGCATATATGTATCTAGAGAGACAGACTTCTGGTTACAATTTTTAGTTGTTCCATGAGCTTTCTGAATTGAAAAATTATATAAAACAACACAATTGATGTACATAAATTGGAAATTTGAAGTCAGAAATATTTAAAATAATGTAAAATGTTCATCTTGATTCTTTTTTCATTTTTTTTTCCATCTACACAGTGTTTTTAGTTTTGTTCAACTACAAGCAAACAGCAAAATTAACACAACGTTCACCAACTCCAGACTGGCTTTCTTTTTTTACCCCAAAGAGGAATCAATTTAACAAGCACAGACTTCCGGATTTCTGATAAGCTCTTAGCCTGCCCTGCTGCTCATCGAGATGGCCAGGGTTTAACAGCAAAGCGACGTCTTCCCGTGAGCTTTCTCCAGTATCGCTCGTTAAAGGGGCCAGAGCAGGAGACTGATACCCAGCAACCAGCCTGAGACGCTGACGGTGAGCGGACATGCCGGCCCCTGGTTGTCTTGCCGAGACGAGGCCATGAAAACACATGCCGGTAGGTGCTTTCACACACAGTTCTGTGCTCAGGCTCACAAAGGCGGCGGCAACCAGTCTTTTTTCGGTTTCAACCTCCCTTAGAGAGTCTTTGAAGCGCTGCTCTAATACTGCAGACCTGGTCTTTTTACCAGAATTTTTTTTTCTTCTTCTTCTTTAAAGTCTGGTTGTTGTTCTTGTATTAACATTTTGATACACCCCATCACAGCACCAAAGAATCCCTCACCAAAACGGAGTTCAAATTTGATCAAAACATAAACTCCCTAAAACTATACAAGACAGGCAGAAGGAAAGAAAAGTCATCCTAAACCTAAATCGGACTGCTCAGGGCTTGGCAGGGAGATGGGGGGAAATCTACACGCATCGCTAAACTGAAACCCTGTTTGGGAACTCTGGGACAGTGTCCATCTCCTCTGCTTCCCAGACAGCTGCCCCTAGAGTCTGGGCACATAATCATCCCATTCAGCCTGGTAACACGTGCCAGCCACTAGGGTCCAGAGCTCATACTTTTTGCGAAAAGAGGCCCCCTTGAATTTGCCACGGTGGTCTCCAGATAGGTTGCTGAGAATGGGATCATCCTACTTCGGTGGTCTTTCCTGCTCGTAAACCAGCCAGATGTACCGGTGCAGGCCAGCGCCCTGGGGAGGCCCAGAGCCCACATAATTGGAGAGAACTGTGACTGCTCATGTCGTGGCCCTTCACGTTGACCACCAGGAAATGCTGCCATTCCCCATATTTGGGGTCCTTCCTGCTGAGAGCACCAGATCTGTCAAGACCAGGGTGTTCAATTTACCTGGATCAAGGCCATCCCATGTATTGCTGGTGAGCCAGTTCTTAATCTGGGTGGGTGTCAGCACTTTGCCCAATTCATTGAACTCCGCCCTGCCGCAGAGGGTGCTGCGGCCTCTCATCCACTTCCTGCAGGCTCAAAGGCCCGGACCACTTGCTGAGGTGCACCGGCATCGCAGAGCCCAGCAGGGAAAGCGGCTTGTGGACTCGCGCAGGGTAGGAGCACAGACTCACAGCAGTCTGCAAGCTGTACCGAGGAGAAGTGCACGCGCCAGAACCACCGCCCCAGCCCGTCCCGCTCCTCCAGTCACCGGCGGGGAGGGGCCCCACTCTGCTCTCTGATTGGCCAAGCCCGGTAGCGCCTCTTTTTATTTTTTTATTGAAGGATAATTGCTTTACAGAATTTTCTTTTCTATCAAACCGCAACATGAATCAGCCATAGGTATACATATATCCCCTCCCTTTTGAACCTCTCTCCCATCTTCCCTCCCCATCCACCCCTCCAGATTGATACAGAGCGTCTGTTTGAGTTTCCTGAGCCATACAGCAAATTCCCATTGGCTATCTATTTTACATATGGTAATATAAGTTCCATGTTACTCTTTCCATACATCTCACCCTCTCCTCCCCTCTCCCCATGTCCATAAGTCTGTTCTCTATGTCTGTCTCTCCATTGCTACCCTGTGAATAAATTCTTCAGTACCATTTTTCTAGATTCTGTATATGTGTGTTAGAATACTATATTTATTTTTCTCTGACTCACTTCATTCTGTATAGTAGGTTCTAGGTTCATCCACCTCATCAGAACTGACTCAAATGTGTTCCTTTTTATGGCTGACTAATATCCTATTGTGTCCAGTTCACTTCAGTCATGTCTGACTCTGCGACCCCATGAGTCGTAGCACGCCAGGCCCCCCTGTCCATCACCATCTCCCAGAGTTCACTCAGACTCACGTCCATCGAGTCTGTGATGCCATCCAGCCATCTCATCCTCTGTCGTCCCCTTCTCCTCCTGCCCCCAATCCCTCCCAGCATCAGAGTCTTTTCCGATGAGTCAACTCTTCGCACGAGGTGGCCAAAGTAGTGGAATTTCAGCTTCAGCATCATTCCTTCCAAAGAAATCCCAGGGCTGATCTCCTTCAGAATGGACTGGTTGGCTCTCCTTGCAGTCCAAGGGACTCTCAAGAGTCTTCTCCAACACCACAGTTCAAAAGCATCAATATGTACCAAAACTGCTTTATCCACTCATCTGTCAATGGACATCTAGGTTGCTTCCATGTTCTAGCTAATGTAAATAATGCTGCAGTGAACAATAGGATACATGTGTTTTTTCAACCCTGGTTTCCTCAGGGTGTATGCCTAGGAGCGACATTGCTGGGTCATACCGTGGTTTTATTCTTAGTTTTTTAAGGAATCTCCATATCATCCTCCACAGTGGCTGCATCAGTTTACTGACATCTAGGTTGCTTCCATGTTCTAGCTAATGTAAATAATGCTGCAGTGAACAATAGGATACATGTGTTTTTTCAACCCTGGTTTCCTCAGGGTGTATGCCTAGGAGCGACATTGCTGGGTCATACCGTGGTTTTATTCTTAGTTTTTTAAGGAATCTCCATATCATCCTCCACAGTGGCTGCATCAGTTTACATTCCCACCAATGGTGCAAGAGCATTCTCTTTTCTCCACATCCTCTCCAGCATTTATTGTTTGTAGACTCTTTGATAATGGCCATTCTGACCAGTATGAGGTGATATCTCCTTGCAGTTTTGATTTGCATTTCTGTAATAATGAGCGATGTTGAGCATCTTTTCATGCGTTTATTAGCCATCCGTATGTCTTCTTTGGAGAAATGTCTCTTTAGGTTTTTTCCCAACTTTTTGATTGAGTTGTTTTTCTGGCATTGAGTTGTATGAGCTGCTCATATATTTTGGAAATTAATCCCTTGTCAGTTGTTTCATTTGCTATTATTTTCTCCCATTCTGAGGGTTGTCTTTTCACCTTGCTTATAGTTTCCTTTGCTGTGCAAAAGCTTTTAAGTGTAATCAGGTTCCACTTGTTTACTTTTGTCTTTATTTCCATTACTCTAGGAGGTGGGTCATAGAGGAGCTCACTTTGATTTATGTCACTGAGTGTTTTGCCTGTTTTCCTCTAAGAGTTTTATAGTTTCTGGTCTTACATTTAGGTCTTTAATCCATTTTGATTTTCTCTTTGTGTGTGGTGTTAGGAAGTGTTCTAATTTCATTTTTATACATGTAGCTGTCCAGTTTTCCCAGCACCATTTATTGAAGAGGCTGTCTTTGCTCCATTGTATATTCTTGCCTCCTTTGTCAAAAAGAAGGTACCCATAGGTGCATGAGTTTATTTCTGGGCTTTGTATCTTGTTCCATTGGTCTATATTTCTGTTTCTATGCCAGTACCATACTGTCTTGATGACTGTAGCTTTGTAGTATAATCTGAAGTCAAGAAGTTTGATTCATCCAGCTCCATTCTTCTTTCTCAAGACTGCTTTGGCTATACAGGGTCTTTTATGTTTCCATATGAATTGTGAAATTTTTTGTTCTAGTTCTGTGAAAAATGCCATTGGTAATTTGATAGGGATCACATTGAATCTGTAGATTGTGTTTGGTAGTATAGTCATTTTCACAATATTAATTCTTCCTACCCAGCAACATGGGATATTTTTCCATCTGTCTATGTTGTCTTTGATTTCTTTCATTAGTGTCTTATATCCGTGCACAGTTCTTTTATCTCCTTAGGTAAGTTTATTCCTAGATATTTGATTATTTTTGTTGCAATGGTGAGTGGTATTGATTCCTTAATTTCTTTTTCTGGTTTTTCATTGTTATTATATATAAATGCAAGTGATTTCTGTGTATTGATTTTGTATCCTGCAACTTTGCTAAATTCACTGATTAGCTATAGTAATTTTCTGATACTATCTTAAGGGTTTTCTATGTATAGTACCATGTCATCTGCAAACAGTGAGAGCTTTATTTTTTCTTTTCCAATCTGGATTCCTTTTATTTCTTTTTCTTCTCTAATTGTTGTAGCTCAGACTATGTTGAATAACAGTGGTGAAAGTGGGCACCCTTGTCTTGTTCCTGATCTTATGGGGAATCTTTTCAGTTTTTCACCATTAAGAATAATGTTTGCTGTAGGCTTATCATATATGGCCTTTACAATGTTGAGGTAGGTTCCTTACGCCCCTTGTTTGAAGTTTTTTAATCATAAATTGGTGCTGAATTTTGTCAAAGGCATTTTCTGCATCTACTAAGATGATCATATGGCTTTTATCTTTCAATTTGTTAATATGGTATATCACATCGATTGATTTGAATATACTGAAGAATCTTTGCATTCCTGGAATAAACCCAACTTGATCATGATGTATGAGCTTTTTGATGTGTTTCTGAATTCTGTTTGCTCAAATTCTGTTGAGGATTTTTGCATCTATGTTCATCAGTGCAAGCACTTTTTGAACCAGTTATGAGTCAGCAGCAGGATCCAAACAAATACATAAACAAGAAATGATCAGAAAACATCTCCTGGCCTGGCAGAACCTAGGGTCTGTTGGGAGTGTATCAGAAAATAAGCAATACAGTTGGGCGTGATGCCTGCTGTGATGGGGAAGAAAAATACGCCTGCAGAACTCTGAAGTGCTGCCTAAGCCAGGCCTCAGGGACCAGCGAGGGCTGTCCTGCTCAAAGAATGTCTGAGACCCATAGTATGAGAAGAAGCTTCTCTCCCTGATGAAAGAGCAGAGCTGTCTGATCAGGCAGTGCATGGAGCATGAGCAGCAGCCCAAGATGGACATACTAAGTCATTCTGAGAGGCTGGAGAAGAGTCTGAGACAGAAAGGAGCAAAATAAGCCCAGGAAAGACATGCAGAATCATGCAGTTGCCTTCAGGTACTATCCAAAGGACTAACGAGCAGGCCCAGAAAAATGTAAAGGATGAAGATGTGATCAGATTTGTGTTGTAGGAAAATCATCTTCAGGTGGCATTTAGAAGGTAAAAGAGAGNACAGAAAGGAGCAAAATAAGCCCAGGAAAGACATGCAGAATCATGCAGTTGCCTTCAGGTACTATCCAAAGGACTAACGAGCAGGCCCAGAAAAATGTAAAGGATGAAGATGTGATCAGATTTGTGTTGTAGGAAAATCATCTTCAGGTGGCATTTAGAAGGTAAAAAAGAGAGTGTGGAGCTGAAGGCAGGAGAGCAATGCAGAGACAGGCTACACAGTGGCGCTGGTGGACCAGGCAGTGCAGTGGAGGAAGAGGCAGAGGGCATTAGGGGTGAGGAGGTGCTCCATGCTCAAAGGCCCACGCTGTGGCACAACCACTGATATGCAGGGGGGCTCCTGGCCACACATACCGGGAGCTGCATCCAGTGGACCTAGGATCTTGTCCTTTTCTGAGGGTGCCAGGATGTTCCCTTCCCCAGGTGTCCTACCTGTGGGACAAGCCACTTCCCAAGCATCAGCAGCCTTGGCACTTGGTGAGTCATTCTCATGTTCCATCCTGCAAACCACATCTGGGGATGTGAGAGGAACCAGGACCTCTGCCTCAGTTTCCAGAAGGACTACAACGGGACAGCCTCCCAAGGACATGGGAACTGCTGCCCGGGTACCCTTTGCACTGCTGCTGGGGGGCAGTTCCTAGGAGGCCTGTGAGCAGTGGGCACTGCCAGGTTAGCATCCTCTGTGAGCGTGGGTGACGGAAGGAAAAGGGGGTAAATAGAGGAAGCGTGGCCCTTGCTATGTGGGCTTTGGGCAGAGGTGCTGGTTGGAGCAGGCAAAGGGGCAGAGGGCAACTCAGCAGGAGAGGACCTCTAAGGGCCACTTGAGGGCATTTCTCAGACCCGCCGCCCCTGGGCTTCCTGCCCCTACACTCAAGTGTAGCACTGAGGACTCCCAAGGGGCCCCGAAAGGCAAGGCCTCAGGCAGACTTTGGCAATCTGCCCAAGCAGGCACCATGGACAGCAGCCAAGGGCTGATGCGGCTGCTCAGCTTCCTGGAGAGACAAGCGCGAGGCAACCAAGTTCATCACGAACAGAGACGTGAGGGTGGACTCGGGATTCCTTGAACCTCAAGACCTGCAGGCAAGTCTCTAGCTCTCTCCTGCTGGTGCCTTTGATCCCCTTTCTGTCTTTTTAAACTCGGAACAGACATCCCTGCTATTTTTCTTATTCCTCAGCTAACTCCTATCAGATGAGTTCATCCACCCCCTCTCTCTGAAGGCTTCTCGGGCAGTTCAGGTGCTTCTCCTGGGTAGGTGGCTCCTCTCTCCATCATTTGCTTCTCAGGGGAATGTAGGAGCTCCTATCGTGATCACAATGATTGTCACCCGATGTAACATTTTATTAATGAAATGATTAGGATTAAATTAGGAAATGTTTTTTATTATATTGAAGTCCTCATTTTCTATAATTGCATTCTTATTTCATCTTTCATCCAGAAGTCATTTATGAAAGTTACTTCTTGATTCCACTTATTATGGATTTTTAAAAACTCTATTGCACCCCAGTCAGAAAATGTGACTTGGGCTCTTTTACACCCTTAGGAACGTACGGAGATTTTCCTGGCAGCATACACTCTCATCTGCTTTTTAATCCTTGATTTGATTTATCTCCTCGTCAGCCGAAATATATCTTAGAGCAGTTTCTGGGAAGAATAAGAAAGTGACATGCTTTCTAAATCATTGCATTCCTGAAAGTGTCTTTTTACAGCTTCACACATGAGTGACAATTTAGCCAAAGGTAGAATCCTTAGGTCACCACCTTCTCCATCTAAACCTCTGGAGATGGTGGTTCTGTGTTGGAGTGAAATCCAAGGTGAGTGGCTGTTTATCCTTCTGTAGGTACACTGTTCTTCTGTTGGGCTGCTTGTAGGAATTTTTTTTTTTAATTCCTTTAAATCATTCTCTTCTTTTATCCTCAAAGGTACCCAGGGAGACCTCAGAGGAGGTGAGGCACCGTGCGGAGAGATGAGGGAGGTGCTGATGGAAATTCTGTGGCTTCTGGGAAGCCTTCTCTGCAGGGACCACACTTTCCATAGTAATTTTGCCAGCTACACCAAATATTAACAACAAGCACAATAACTCAGTCATGTGCTCCTGTGCTCTCATTTCCCCTCCACGGGCAGAGCTTTATTATAAATCAATAGAATTTCTACAGCAAGGGCAAAAGTAACGTGTGTGGGACTGAAGAAATAATAAGTTGAACCTTGCAAAGAATTTTCCTCTTTGTATCATATTTTTCCCTAGGAGCTCCTTGTCTCAACAACAGATGCTGCTGTTCTCGTGCTCAGTTCCCTCTGAACGTTGCCTCTGTCCTTCCCTGAATATAGCAGGTTGGAATCCCCATAACACCACTGTTACGGGCTTCCCCGGTGGCGCTAGTGGTAAAGAACCCTCCTGCCAGTACAGGAGACGTAAGAGACGCAGGTTCCAGAATTGCTGGTGCCCTGACCATCCCCTCACCCCAAGGCGTCTACTACTAGGCGACATGACTGTACGCCAGGCCCTAGACAGCGTATCCCAGGAACAGTATCAGAAGAGAAAAAGGTACCATATTCATGGAGGGGCCTTGCAAAAAACAGGAGTGCCCTCAGGATGCTGGGCAACAGGACCTTGCTATAGGACATCTGCTTGATTTTCCTTCTGTCTGCAGGACAGCCCCCAGGGAAACCGCTGCCCAGCTATGGTGAGGACCCCTCCCCCACCGCTCTGTGAATGCTATATGGCACACTCCTGGGAGAGAATACATATGGCAGCCCTGCCACAGGAAGCCCCAGGCCCATGAAGGTAAGTTAGAGGAGACCTGAAATTGCTACATGGCATAGCTAGGCTGAGAAGCAAGGGTGAAATCTTAACTTCTCAGTTAATATCTGTTATGGATCCAGTGTGTGCATACCTTGCCCCCCAAGAATAACACAAAATTCATATGCTGCAATCTAGTCCACGGTGTGATGGCGCTTGGAGTTGGGACCTTTGGGAGGGAATTAAGTCACGAGGATGGAGCCCCCACGAGGTGACTGGTGCCCACGTAAGACAGTGAAGAGCCTGGCACTCTGTCCTCCATCATGTGAGGACTCGGCAGAGAATGTGGTCATCTATGAACTAGGAAGTGAGCCCTCACCAGACACTGAATCTTCCAGAGCCTTGCTCTTGGACTTCCCAGCCTACAGAACTATGAGAAATCAAGTTCTGGTGTTTAAGCTACCCAATCTATGGTAACTATTGTCACAGCTCAAACTGAGACAATATCTCAATATATTATCTTGCCATATGTTTTGTTTATTCAGTCGCTAAGTTGTGTCTGACTCTGCGACCCATGAACAATAGCCTGCCTCTTCTGTCCATGGAATTTTCCAGGCACGAATCCTGGAATGGGTTGCCATTTCCTTTTCCAGGGGAATCTTCCTGGATCATGGATTGAACTCATGTCTCCTGGACTGGCAGGCAGATTCTTTAACACGGAGCCACCAAGGAAACCCATCTTGCCATGTGCTGATGACCAAAAAGCACTGCTCTGACATATGGGTACAAGGAGAGGTGCTCCTAAAATTCATCTGTTCCTAAGCACTTCCAGAAACACTAGACCTAAGAGATACTCATCAGAAGAATGGTTTAGTTACCAAATGAGTTTCAGCTGGGAAAGCTCATCCTTAACTTAAAACTTTAAAAGCACATTAATGTTTTAAAAGCTCTGAAGAGGCCTGAAGAAAATATTATCAGTGAATAGCCCAGTGTTTCCCAAATTATTTGGCTACAAAGAATCCTTTTTGAGAAATACTCATTCATCAGACAGACTATGGAACACACTTGGGAAAGTACTATGCTAAGAAAATCTTCCAGATAGAAGGAATTGCCACACTCTGCCTTCAGCAGGAAATTAACAAAAGAGGAAGCTGAGTATAACCTGTTCATTGAATGAGCTTGACTCCATAAGGTTCAAGAAGAAAGTCAATGTACTCCTTCTGATCAGGTCTCCCTCCCCTTCACCTGCTCAGCCAAACCAGACTTGTCTGTCCCTGTATGAAATTTCGGGCAGGCCCCAGAGCTATCTCAGTCATTCTCAAGAATTAATCATTGACCTCATGTTCAAGAGTTAAAATAGCCCATCAATTTGAATATCAAAACTTCGATCTCTCATCCAATTTAAAACGTCTCTCTCCAAACCACAAGAAGGAACAGAGAGAAAGCCAATAATGGGAAAGGAAGGGCAGTTATAGTCTTTTCGCTTTGCTCATATTTTCTTTAAACTTTCCCCCAGGCTTTTCATGCTTCCTCCATGCATGATGCTGCTCCAGGCTCCTCTGACGTTGGGGAGCGGAAAAGAACAACAGGAAAAGTAAGGAATGTCAATGTGTCTCATATGACTTACGCTGTCTCTGATTCTCTCTGGGTTTCTTCATGCCCTTAACCACGCAGACACTTAAATACTGACTCTGCTGCCCTACGGGAGCACTTGTGGGGTTTCTTCAAGAGACCCTCACCGCCTTCATGCTGCTGGTGTCAGTGCTGCCTCTTCTAGGGACTTCCCTGGAAGTCCAGTGATTAAGACTTCGCTTTCCAATGCAAGGGCTGCAGGTTCAATCCCTGTTTAGGGATCTAAGATCCCACATGCCTTGTGGCCGAAAAATCATTAAACAAAAGCAATACTGTAACAAATTCAATAAAGATTTTATAAATGGTCCATATTTGAAAACGTTTAAAAAACACTGCCTCTTCTAACTAACCAACAGGATGGTACCCTAGGCCCCTGGAGTCTGGCAGTCCACCAGGAAGGAGTCATTTCACCCCCTAGGCCAGCCTCTAAGATAAAAAATCTTTCAAGATGCCTGTTTCTCCAGGACCCACATCTGCAGCTCATTCCCCCTCCTATTGCCCTGTCCAGCCATCAGAAGTAACTCCCGGTTCAGGCATGAGTTAAGTCTCAGTCTCCACATTCTGGAAAATACAGAACACATTTTATGCTCTTTGTGATTCTCTGAAGCTCCTCCTCTCTCAACTTGATGATGGGGAAGGACCCCCCTTTAGTTCCTCAGGGGGAGTGGTAATGACCAGCTCATCAATTTCTCTTTGTAGGTCGGTTCCCCAGCAGTTAACTCTGAAATGGAGTTTACACCAAGGAGGCTGATTGAGGAGCTGATTGAGGCAGGAGTGACTCCTCTAAAGAAGTGAAGGAAGGGGCAGAGCTGGGCCAAAGGAGAAGATGGACTTCCATACAGTTGTGTCAGCCCTTAGCTGACCCCCCAGGGGATCTCATGCTGGATGGTCCCTTCTCAGATTGGAAACATCTGAGTCTCTGCACCCTTGCATCAACCAGCCCTCAATGCAGACTTGCCCCCGGGGAAGGGCAATTAACTTGGGCAAAGACAACTCCCCTAGTCAAAGGGAACTCCCAGGGAAGGAGCATGCTGTGAGTCAAGGAGACAGCTCTCCCAGCAGCTGGCAGACTGAGGACCTCGGTCCTGAAGGGTGGCCCTGGGTGGCGTCCCACAGCACAGCACCCACTATCAGGCTCCTACTGAATGTCAAAGATGGAGAAGGCCTATTTAACAAGCTGCTCCAGAAACAAGCACTTGTGATTTTATGTTGATCTGTTTCATGTTGTAGTTTGCCTCTTGCTGAGTGGCACACCAAGTATTTGTTAAGCTGGTCAGTTAACCGCAGTATGATCCCCGAGAGGGATGTAGTGAGTACCTGCTCTTTCTTGGCTCTGCCTGTCACTGTCTGGGCCAAGCTCATGTCAATTTCTAGTCTTGGTTTCCTTAGCTGTAAATCAGGATGACAAAAACCAGCCTGCCTACCTCTCTTGACTGCGGTAAGATACACATAAGGCATCTGATACACCCAAAGGAAGAGTATTGACATCTGCTAGAGAGAGACTGAGGAGAAGGCAATGGCACCCCACTCCAGTACTCTTGCCTGGAAAATCTCATGGACGGAGGAGCCTGGTGGGCTGCAGTCCATGGGGTTGCTAGGAGTCGGACATGACTGTGTAACTTCACTTTGACTTTTCACTCTCATGCACTGGAGGAGGAAACGGCAACCCACTCCAGTGTTCTTGCCTGGAGAATCCCAGGGACAGGGGAGCCTGGGGGGCTGCCGTCTACGGGGTCACACAGAGTCGGACACGACTGAAGGGACTTAGCAGCAGCAGCAGAGAGAGACTAAACCTTCTTCAAAGTCCTAGCATGATATGGAACAGAATTGCTGAGCCTTTTCTGCTCAAGTCCCGTTAAGGCTTGACGATCCCAATGTCATAGGAAATAGCACTAATGAGAGATATTTTACAGAGTCATCTTCATCCCAAGGAAAGCTAGGTATCGCCTTAATATCTGCAAACAGAACATTTAGGGCCGCAGGTTGGACGAGGTCAGATGGCACGGCAAGGCCACATGGCCCACACAGAGAACTGGATGGTGACCTAGTTCCAGTACTGCCATTCACAAAGACGTGACCCTTGTACATCACTCCCTATGCTAGAATTCATTCTGCATCTGTGAAATAAAATCATGATCCCAGGGCAGGATTTTTCAAGCTCTTTTAATAGTAAAACTCTGTTTTCAATTGGAAATTCTTTTAAAAACCTCTGTTCTAGGAAAGTGTTGAACAGATTCCTCATAATGTTTAAATATAGGCTAATAACAGAAATTTTTCTCTACATGTAATGAAGTCTCCTGAACTCTGTGTCGACCACATGCTAGGCACAGTACTAGGCAGGATGTTTAAAAATGTGCTACAGGCTGAATGACCAATACGGTCCCTTCTAGAATTTACAGTCCATTGGGTGGGCCAGACAATCGATTTGCAATTACACTGCAGAATGATAAGTTCTCCGGCCAGAGAATTTTAAAGCACATGAGAGATTTTAACCCAGGTTTGACTATGTAGGGAAGTCATGGTTGATGTTCCAGAGAAACTAGATCTAAAGGGTACGTTAGCATTGACTAGCTACTAAAGAGAGAACACTCTTACTGACAGAAAGCCTTGCTTTTCCAGAATTTTAGAGACAAATGTGAAGAGCTAAATAAAGATTGGGTCCAATACAGAAGAGGAAATGATCAAGGACAAAAAAAATGGGACTGGAGAATGAAGCACTGAGGGGACCCCAAGAGGTCACATGTGAAATACTCAGAAAACGAGGCTTTATCCAAAGTGCTGTGGGAAACCATTGATGGATTTTTAAGTAAAGCTGAGAATTATCAGTCTAGGTGACCTCTCAGGGTACCTCCAACACTGCAATAACAGATTTCATTAAGCTCAACCAATAAATTCCCGCATGTTAATTGAACCATTCAACAAATATTTGCTAAGTGTAATTAAAAAGTGACTATTTAAATCATAAAGACAAAGTAAAAACATCTTTGGAGGAAAAAAGATAAAAGTAAACTTATTTCTGGCAGAAAACCCAATTTATATTCTCAAAGGATAGCATTCAATCTCCAGTGGGGGCTAAAAGCAAGGGAGGAGATTCAGAAGGCTGTAAGAAAGCTGCCACCTAAGACAATGTGGGTCAAGACTGGGACACTTAGAGACTGAGAGACAAGAGCAGAAGAAGGAGGGGGCAGCAAAGCGCACAGCGAAAAGTGTACTGGGAAGCTGAGCTCAGGACAGCTGATAGGCGCCCTGTGCTCCCAGCAGAGCAGCCCCACGCACTGGACCCAGGGTGTGGGCCACAGAAGAAACCGAGTCTTGAGTCAGGTAGGTGTTTAACTTCAGAAGAGAAATTCTGCTCTCAAAAGGCACACAAGGAACTCTGCTCAATGTCACGTGGCAATGTGGATGGGAGGGAAATTTGGGAGAGAGTGGATACATGTGTATGTATGGCTGAGTCCCTTTGCTATCCCCCTAAAGCTATCACAACACTGTTAATCCACTATACTCCAATATAAAAGTTAAAAGAGAGGAAAAAAAAGTGTTATCAGCATCCTAACTTTGATTGACTTGTTAGTCTCTTTAAAAATCCTACCTCTCAGCATTTATACCCTTGTAGAGTCGGACACGGAGAAGGCAATGGCACCCCACTCCAGTACTCTTGCCTGGAAAATGCCATGGATGGTAGGCTGGTGGGCTGCAGTCCATGGGGTCGCTAAGAGTCGGACACAACTGAGCGACTTCACTTTCACTTTCTACTTTCATGCATTGGAGAAGGAAATGGCAACCCACTCCAGTGTTCTTGCCTGGAGAATCCCAAGGACGGGGGAGCCTGGTGGGCTGCCATCTATGGGGTTGCAAAGAGTCAGACACGACTGAAGCGACTTAGCAGCAGCAGCAAAGTAACTTCAGACACTGACTCAGTCTTGGCTTTTGACTTGCTTTGCCCCATGGAACATTATCAAGGTTGACGCAAACAGAGCTTTCTCCACTTAGAATGTTCTAGGCTGCCATATCAGAAGGAAGTCTAGGCTACTGTGTAGAGGATAAGGACCAAGTGGAGAACCTCCTGAGGATAATGCCACACAGAAAGGGAAGCTTCAGGGAAACAAAGCAGGTGCCCCTGCTGAGTTTCCAGCTGAAGGCCGCCACCTGGGCGAGCCTGGATGACCCAGCACAGGGCAGGGACACAGCCTCGTCCACCCAGAATCAAAACCCAAAACAAATTTTGTGTCATCATTTTACGCCACTGAATTTTCCAGTGGTTTGTCACGTAGTAATACTGCTAGAAAGGGAAAATAAGGGGGCTGGAATAATTAAACTATGGAGAATATAGGTAAAAGTCTTAGTGGCAGTCCAGTAGAAGTTCCAAAAAGAGAATGCAAAGAGAATGGAGTCATCAAAGAAATAAAAATAAAGTTTCTCAGGAAAGTGTTTATAGTCAGACTAAAGGTTGTCACCACATGCTGATAAGCAGGTTGAAAAGACACATATCTAGAACACAGTGATGTTGCTTCAGAATATATATATATATAGACACACATACATATATATAAACCCTCAAAACATCCACATATTTTTTCATTTGTCACCCAGAGTGGAATAAAAATCAGAATAACATTAGACTTCTCACTGGAAATATCAGATACCAAATTTCTTAAGACAAGTCTTCAAAACCCTGAGGAAAATTATTTTGTAACTAAACTAAACTCCTCTCTCCAGCCAAAATAATATTCAAGAGGGAAACAAAATATAGATACATCTGGACATACAAGAATTCATATGATTATCTCCTCATGGAACTTCTCTGAAAGAACTCAGTACACAATAGAAAAAAATGAATACAACTAGAAAAAGGCTGAGATGCAAGAAACAAATGAAAACAAAGAAATCACTCAAACTTGTAGTTAAGTAACCATTGATGATACATCTGGACATACAAGAATTCATATGATTATCTCCTCATGGAACTTCTCTGAAAGAACTCAGTACACAATAGAAAAAAATGAATACAACTAGAAAAAGGCTGAGATGCAAGAAACAAATGAAAACAAAGAAATCACTCAAACTTGTAGTTAAGTAACCATTGATTCAAAAATCAAGTTAACAAATTACTATCTGAAACTAAAATCCCAGACAATCTCAAAATGAGATGTGGGGCTATCAAGGAGAAAGGGAAATAAAAGCGTGATAAAGTCAGGAGTGCCAGGAGGTAAAGTTTCTGAAGGTCACGACTCCAAAAGGGAGGAAGTGCCACCATAAACCCTCATGTGCTGCCTTCTCTCCCCACCAGCACTGGCTTATTGGCCAGCTCTGGGCCTCACCGGATGTGCAAGCCCCAGGCAACACAGTTGTTCTGACCTCCATCATGTCAGATCTCTGATTCCCAATGTCACAAAGAAGATAATGGCGATGTCGCTCCTCCCGGAAGACAGAGGTGAGGAGTCTACTCATCAAGCCTGCTCATCACCCCTAAAATGAATATTATTTCCCTGCAGCAACTTACGGATGTAAAATGGCCATCACCTCCGTGGCTCCAAGATAAGAAGGCAAATAAACAGAGTGCGGTGCACTCCGGCCTGCTACCCGCCATGATGTGGGCTTACAAATGCAGGCAAATGATGTCTGTCTGAAACCTGTAAGTAATCCTGAGTCCCATCTCTCTGATCTCAGATCGGTCTGTACTCAAATTAAAAAGCCTCAGAGAGCAAGAAGTTGTCCACTGCAGAAACACCCAGAGCTACCAAGCAGCCAGAGGAGATTTACCTCCTCCGTATCCAGGGTGTCTAGGGGCTACAAATGTAATAACATCTCTAACCCGGCTCACAGATTGACTTGCAAATGCACCTTGTCACAGCTGCGCAAGTTCCCCCTGGAATTCAGAGCTATTTTTTCACGCTATTGCTGAGCATTCTCTCAGATATTGGCTCTATTCCCCGGGTTCCCAGTCTGACCCAGGCAGCAGTGCTGTGGTGTTTCTGCCTCAACAGTGAGCAAAGCAGGCATACAGTCTCTTGTATTAATCATGCCATATCCTCATAGGCAGGTTACAATCCCCCACATGAATGAGATGCTGTCATCCAGCCTGATGTTTCATCTCCAGGTTCCTCTGCTGGACCCTGCATGACTGGGGTAGGAGAGAAGTGGATTTTCTCCCTGATCAGCTTGACCGAGCAAACCTGCCTCTCAGGAGCAGTCTGAGCAAAATGAAGGACCACCTGCAGATGGTGTATTTCTCAGCCCCCAATCCAGGAGAAGCACCCTGCCAGGATCTTCATTATTTCTTCCAATATCTTATTTCAATGTTATTTCAGATACCTGGAATGACATCATCCACATTTGGAAGGCCACTCTGCCACTGACTAAGAGGGAATAGAATTTATCCCAATGTCCCCTTCACTCTTTTCTTCTTGTTTTGTTTATTTGTTTGTTCGCTCATTTGATTGTTTATCATACCACTTAGCTTGGGAATCAGGCCGGAAGAAGACAAGCCTGAGGTGCCTTTTCCCAGGCAGGCATGGACCAACCCAGGCCCAATACGAGCTCTTTACTTATGGCTACATACTTTGTGTAATAGACTTTGGAGTTTCCTGAAAAATACATATTTTTGTTCAATGTCCTCACATCCTATGAACCTACCTCTTGCCTCACAGAAAAGCAAACCCCAGCGATAAGGAATGGGAAGAAAAGGCAGTCGTCCATTCTAATTTACAGGCCAAATCCATTCTCTAGGTGGCACTGCTACTAATAACATGGAGTGTTTAAAACCCCACATCTACCCAGAGAAAGACTCTTGAGTCATTAAGCCAGCACAATAAACCAAGTGGGCCGTAACGGAAACCAGCAGGCCCAGCCCAGGGACACACTGGGAGCCTGGTTCTAATTTGGGGAAGTGAAAACAGATTTTTTTAAAAAAATATTCCAGACCCTACAAAGGCCTCCCTTGAAAACTCAAGAAAAGTGACAAGACACGCTTTAGAAAGTCAGCAAGAGTTAATCGAAAGCTGAGAGGCTTCTGAAAGGATCGCTATGTGTTTATTTCAAAAGGGGTCTTTGAAGGTGTTTCAGAAGTCAAGGACACTTCCAGGGAAAGTCAACATAAAGTTACCTGGAGTAAAAAAGAACCGAAACAAAAAGGCCTTTTCTGTCTTCCCGGAGGTAACCAGGAAAGAGCAGCTGCGATGTACTTAGTGCAGAAAGCACTGCTGTAGGCCTATTAGCTTCTAGGGCCAGGACAACTATACGCCAAGGCCCGGCAAATGGCATATAAATGGGAAAACTGAGGATGGCTGAGTAAGCAAATCAATAGCATGCACTTAACTGAGGACCCTCTCGATCAAGCGAAGATACATGCTATCAGTTGATTTTTTAAAGTTGGGTCCAGTAACCTTGCGCATGGGCCAAACCTAGCCCTTCACTTGTTGTAGAGAATAACGTCTTATTTGAGCACAGTCAAGTCTTGCTTCATAGGTTGTAACCTGCGTAGTCACAAGGGCCCCCCACTTAGAAGGGCCCCCATCTAGCTTAGTGCACTGCTACTGATGTTTTCAAATTCTTGATCATTCTTGGGAGGGAAAAAAAAAAAGAGCTTTGCATTGTCATTTTGAACAAGGCCGTTCATATCATGTATTTGATCCTAAACACAGTTACGTCCGTTTGCTGATATGTGATCTGCAGCTGTTCTTGTACTGAAATGGCAAAGTTGAACAGCTGCAACAGAGACCTCACAGCCTTCAAAGCCAAAAATATTTGCCATCTGAGTGAGTGAGTGATGAGTGAAGTCACTGAGTCGTGGCCGACTCTTTGCGACCCCATAGACTGTAGCCCACCAGGCTCCTCCATCGATGGGATCTTCCAGGCAAGAGTACTGGAGTGGGGTGCCATTTCCTTCTCCAGAGGATCTTCCCGACCCAGGGATTGAACCTGGGTCTCCCGCATTGTAGGCAAACGCTTTACTGTCTGAGCCATTTATTTTCTATAAATGTTTGCCACCAACTCCTGCTTTATAGGATACTGCATCACTCTGCACACCCTGTACAGAGTGCAAGTGTGCGGTGATGGAGACACTTCAAGATTGGATTAAAAGCAAACCTAGACGCCAGCCCGGCTCTGCCTTTGGTGGACTCACTGGTTCTACTTTATTCCATTTATCACCCTAAACTTCCTAATTACTGCGTATAATTTTTGTCCTATCTTAATAGAGTTAAAATTATCTTCACAACTCTTATTTTTTCATATAAGGGATTTTATACCTATATAAACATAAAAGAGATGATGTAATAAAAACATAAACATGTCACCAAATGAAAAAAATAAGAAAACCCAGCCTGTTTCTGGATTATCTAACACATCTCTGGAAAGCCTTGGAGACTCACTGTCTTGGAGCATAGGGTTACTGATTTATCAGGGGACTCCTTACTAACTTCTGTGAATGTTATTGGTTAAAGCCGCCCCAGAGGGCACTGACTTCTCCTCACTTCTGGGTTGTGTCACACATCACCACCCCCCCACCCCATCCTCTGAGGAGCTAATCTGTGTACCTGGTTAAGCTGGACCTGGCGCTAGAGTTGCCATAGCAATAGAGGAATCCGGTCTTTGTGTGCAGCGACAAAGCCAACCTGGGATCTCAGGAAATAAAGTGCTAAAAACATTGGCCAAGGCTTTCAAGGACAACAGCTTGGGCCCAAGAGGCAGACAGTCCTCTTGCATCACATAGATCTGGGAAGCGTATAAACGGGATCTGGTAGAAAGGAATTAGACCATGATTTCATTTCATTTCTCACTACTCTGAATCCTTTAGTAGTTTAGTTTTTAAAACATCCATCCAGATTTACAAATGAGTCACTTCAATTAAAATGGCAGCTAGCTCTGCTTCTCTGACTCAAAAAAAGATGGAATAATACAGCCCTTTAAGGATCAGGATACACAGAGTTTAAAAAAAAATTTAAGCGATTAACCTATTAACCCAATTTCCTAAACTGCGCAGGATAGTGCACGGAATTTCATGCATTCCACACACATTCACACATAGGGTTGTTACTGTAACAGATGAAGAAAACAGACACTCAGATCAATGAACTTGTCTAAAATTAAACAACCCCTGCACCAGCTACGGAAAGTATGTGTGTTAGTTTCTCAGTCATGTCCAACTCTTCGCAACCGCATGGACTGTAGCCCACCTGGCTCCCCTGTCAATGGAATTCTCCAAGCAAGAATACTGGAATAGGTTCCCTTCTCCAGGGGATCTTCCCAACCCAGGAACTGAACCTAGGGCTCCTGCACTGCAGGTAAATTCTTTACCATCTGGGCCACCACAGAAGCCTGCCAGCTATAGAGCTAGGAGTCACAACCTGCTACGACTCCAAAGACTGCTCTTTCCAAATTCTATACCTTTGCTTTTTTTTAAGATGTGGGGAAATCTAGACCTTATGGATCTAGATTAAAATTTACATTTAACCAAAAAAATTAACAGAAAAAAAAAAAGGAAAAGAAATTAAAACTATTCCTTTAAAAGTGCTTGCTGGGATTTATTTCTCTCCTTCAACTTTGTTCCAGACACTTATCAGAGTTTTGTTGTTTTTCACCCAGAGAATCTGAATTTGGATGCTTATCATAATATAATTAGTACTGACATTTAGCAACCCAACACTGCAGTAGAACCTTGAATTTCACAGGACATGATTGAAAGGTTGCTTTCTACTCTCAGTTGCCTCTCACTGTAGCAATACCATATTTTAACATGCACGAAGTACACAGCCATTTATTGAGGGAAAGAATGCTATTTTAACACCAACGCAGTATGTAAAAATTGTGGAAATCTCCCATAACAAATATCAAGGAATAGTTTAAGTAGAATTTAAGCTCTGGGTATTGATGATGAAGCTTGGGCTTCTTCCTTGAGTCTTAGGGAGACATATTATCCTCCTCTTCTGGTTTCCATGACTAGGCTAATAAATACACTAAAAAGACTCTTTATTTTAGTAAGACTCTTTTTAAGTGCTTTTAAGCCATTTATTTATTTTTAATATAAATTCATTTATTTTAATTGGAGGCTAATCACTTTACAATATTGCCTTGTTTTGCCACACACTGACATGAATCCGCCACGGGTGCACATGTGTTCCCCTTTATTTCAGGAGACTGGAGATTGTTTCCCATAATGCTAGTTACTGGCACTGGTACTAGAATTAAAAAGCATAAGATGACATGGGCTTCCCCAGTGGCTCAGCAATAAAGTATCTGCCTGCAGTGCAGGAGATGCAGGAGATGCAGATTTGATCCCCGAGTTGGGAAGATTCCTTGGAGGAGGAAAGGGCAACCCACTCCAGTGGCAACCTCTCCCACTTGCCTGGGAAATCCCATGGACAGGGGAGCGTGGGTGAGCAGTCCATGGGCGTCACAAAGAGGCAGCACAGCTGAGCACACGTGCACACAGAGATGACTGCTGGTTACCAAAGGGGAGAGTGGGGTCGACACATACACAGCACTATATACAACACAGATGGCGAGTGAGGACCTACCGTACGGCCCAGGGCACTTTATTCAATGTTCTGTAATAACCTATATGGGAAAAGAGTCTGAAAAAGAATGGATAGAAATAAATGTGTCACTGATTCCAGGCATAGTGACACAGGGCTCTCACTTGATCTCGAAGCCAGTCCCAGCAGATCAGATGATTGTTTCTCCATCAAGCAATACTCCGGCCTCAACGTCCACCCTTCCAAGCTCTGTGGGAGCCTGCACACACACGGTCACCAAAATCCAGTCTGACATAACCCGGACAGTCACATCAGCCCCTTCCAGCACACCCATCATTCCAGCCATGCCTCTGGATGAAGACCCCTCCAAGCTCTGCAGGCACAGTCTGAAATGTTTGGAGTGTAACAAAGTTTTCCAGGATGAGACGTAGCTGACCGCCCATTTCCAGCAGGCTGCAGATACAAGTGGGCAAAGACTTGCACTGTCTGCCAGACGCTGCTTCTTAACCAGGGCAGTTACGCTTCTACCAGGGAACCATCAGCACGAATCTCCCTACACCTGCCCCGAGTGCGGAGCCATCTGCAGCCCCGCTCACTTCCAGGCCCACACCACCAAGAACTGTCTGCACTGCACGTGGAGTAGGTTTCCGATGTGTGCGTCGCAACGTTGGGTACTCTGCTGTGGCCTTACTGAAGTCTCACATTCAAGGTTCTCACTGTGAAGTCTTCTACAAGTGTCCTATTGTCCAGTGGCATTTAAGTCTGCCCCAAGTACACACTCTCATGCCTACACACAGCATCCTGGCATCAAGATAGAAGAACCAAAAATAATATGTGTCCCATGTGTGACACCGTATTTACCCTGCAAACCCTGTGTATCGCCACTTTAACCAACACATAGAAAACCAGAAGGTGTCTGTCTTCAAACGTCCAGACTGTTCTCTTTTATATGCACAGAAGCAACTCATGATGGGCCATATCAAGTCTATGCATGGAACGTTGAAATGTATCGAAAGGCCTCCCAACTCGGGTATTAACTTGCCTTTGAGCATTAAGCCTACAACCCAAAATCCAGCAAACCAAAAGAAAGAGGACACCCAATCCATGAAAGGGAAAGAGAAGTTGGAAAAGAAATCCCCATCACCTGTGAAAAAAATCTTCAGAACCCAAGAATGTGGCCAGTCCTGGGTGGACGTGTTAGGAGTGTGGCCCGATTGTTCACGCACAGATGTTTACATTTCCCACGTGAGGAAGGAACACGGGAAGGTAAGTGACCAGTGAATGCCTCCCTGTCGGTATAAGGAAGATATTCCAAGCCACGGGTGCTTGCTTGGTTCTGCTGGGAATTTGGAGAGTAACCTAGAAAATCACTCAGTTGTCTCAGAGTCTCAATTTCTTAGTCTATAACATGGGCTTTCCAAGTCCTTCCAATCTTGTTCTGTGATTTTGCTGATGACCCCAAGGCCAGCAGGGAGTTATCTACTGCCCTTGTGTTTATAGTGAAAGAAACCGAGGCCTACGATAAACCAAACTGACAGAAACGTTTGAATTTCCCTGTAAGCTCTGTGATAAATAAAGGGAAAAGGAGAAGAGAAAGAACATGGGTTTTTTTGAAAATGATCAGTAACATCTGTATGACTTTGTGATTCTCTTCTGAATGTGGTGGTGGAAGAGAGACCTCATCTTTAAATCGTCTAGTAGAAGCTCTGATAACTCAAAATCTCAGTGTGTGTATTTTTTTCTTTTTAAAATAGTAAGTTCGCATCTCTAACTGATAAGGATTTTTTTAATGTCCATTACTAGACTTAATAAAAGCAAGCAAGATTATTCTTAAACGTTGTCAGGTTGTCTAAAGTTGGTTTGTTCCAGTTTGGATCCAGAGAGTCTGCCTGGCATTTGGTTGTTGTGTTACTTAAGTCTCTGTTACTCTCTATCAGCCCTCCTTCTGTTTTATTTTTTAATGTTGATTTGTTAGAAAATTGGGTTATGTGTCTTGTAGATTGTTCCCCCACATTTCTGGATTCAGGCAGTTGCTTCCTTTTGACATTGTTTAATTTGTTTCTTTTTATCCCATAATTCCTAGAAGTTGGATTAGATTCATGTTGAGTTTTTTAGATGGGAATATGTCATAGGTGCTGTATTTTTGTTTCACATCCTGAGGCACCTAATACCAGCTCATCCCACTTTTAGTTCAGATACACTATACTTTTAAAGCAACTGTCTTATTGCTTTAATTTAAGCCAATAAAACCGTATTTAAAAAAAAAAAAAAAGACACAGTTATTCTTAGGGAGTCTGTGTAAAAAGTGCCTAAGAATCCGTTTGTAATTAGTATAGTAACCAGATCCTTGAAAAGTTTGTTTGTATAGCATTTACAAATTAGTTAAAAGCATTACCTTGTAATCTCATTTATGCTATTTGAGGTACTCATGAAGCTAGCCCCTTTGACCTTCTTGCCATTTACATGTGAACCTGAATTCACTTTCACATAAACTTGCCCTTGAGCATTGATCACAATCATCAAAAATGGAAAAAGAAAATGTATAACTGATTCATTTTGCTGTACATCTGAAACTGGCAGGACATTGTCAGTCAACTCTACTCCAATAAAACTTTTTAAAAAAGAAGTATAAGACGAATGGTTCGGTTCAGTTCCGTCACTCAGTTGTGTCCAGCTCTTTGCGACCCAATGAACTGCAGCACGCCAGGAACCGCAGCACGCCGGGAACCGCAGCACGCCAGGCCTCCCCGTCCAACACCCACTCCCAGAGTTTACCCAAACTCATGTCCATTGAGTCGGTGATGCCATCCAACCATCTCATCCTCTATTGTCCCCTTCTCCTCCTGCCCTCAATCTTTCCCAGCATCAGGGTCTTTTCAAATGAGTCAGCTCTCCGCATCAGGTGGCCAAAGTATTGGAGTTTCAGCTTCAACATCAGTCCTTCCAATGAACACCCAGGACTGATCTCCTTTAGAATGGACTGGTTGGATCTCCTTGCAGTCCAAAGGACTCACAAGAGTCTTCTCCAAAACCACAGTTCAAAAGCATCAATTCTTTGGCGCTCAGCTTTCTTTATAGTCCAACTCTCTCATCCATATATGACTGCTGGAAAAACCATAGCCTTGACTAGATGGACATTTACTGACAAAGTAATGTCTCTACTTTTTAATATGCTGTCTAGGTTGGTCATCACTTTCCTTCCAAGGAGTAAGCATCTTTTAATTTCATGGCTGCAGTCACCATCTGCAGTGATTTTGGAGCCCAAAAATAAAGTCAGCCACTGTTTCCCCATCTATTTGCTAGTTGTCCAATAATAATGAAGGGGTATTCTACAGGTTATTTTCCAGTTCATGTTAATGTCAGTAGATCTGTTACTAATACTCAGAATAGGTACTGGCTAAGAAAGAGGCTTTGAGACTCAAGAGTCAGCAAAGTGAAACACTGGAACCAATCCTGCCATACATGATTTCCTCTAGGATGTTATAACACTTTCCTTCCATGCTTTCCTCAAGCTAAACCACTGTAAAGAAAGATGGGAGGCAGACATCACCCAGTCTCCTGCAGGGCTCAGGGCAAAATGTGCTGGACCAAAAAACTGGAAACATCTGTCAAGAGTTTCTACTTAACGTTTTTCCTTTTCTAAGAGTTTTATAGAAGCATAATTGATATTAAAAAAACTATGCTACTTAAATGTGTAGAATTTGATGAGTTTGGACATAAGCAAACACCCACGATACCATCATCACCACCCAGGTAAGAGAGCCAAGATTTCCCAGAGTTCCCTTGTGTCCTTACGCTTCCAGCTCTCGTTTTTTGTAGTAAGATCTACTCTCTCAACAGACCTCAAAGTGCAAAGTACCATACTGTTAACTAGAGGCACTACATTGGACTGCAAGGAGATCCGACCCGTCCATCCTGAAGGAGATCAGCCCTGGGATTTCTTTGGAAGGAATGATGCTAAAGCTGAAACTCCAGTACTTTGGCCACCTCATGTGAAGAGTTGACTCATTGGAAAAGACTCTGAAGCTGGGAGGGATTGGGGGAAGGAGGAGAAGGGGACGACTGAGGATCAGATGGCTGGATGGCATCATGGACTCGATGGACGCGAGTCTGAGTGAACTCCAGGAGTTGGTGATAGACAGGGAGACCTGGTGTGCTGCGATTCATGGGGTCGCAAAGAGTCGGACACGACTGAGCGACTGAACTGAACTGAACAGTCAGTCTCTAGAGCTTATCTGTCTATCTCAACTTAAGGTCCTTTGCACAGCCCCTTGCTATTTCCCCAATACCCCAGCCACTGGCAACCACTATAGTAATCTCTGCTTTGGTAAGTCTGACTATCGTCAACACCTCGTATAAGTGGAATCATGTGATCTTTGTCTTCCTCTGACTTATTTCACTTACTGAAAAGTTCATCCTCAAGGTTTATTCACAATGCTGCAAGTGTCAGGACTTCCTGTTAAGGCTGAATAACAGCCCATTGTATCTATATACCACATTTTTTATCCATTCATCTATTGATGATTACTTGAGTTGTTTCCATATCTTAAGAATTATAAATAACATTGCAGTAACATAAGACTGCAGAGATCTCTTTGAGATTCTGACTTCAATCACTTTGGGTATACACTTTGGGTATCCAGAAGTGGGACTGCCGGATCACACAATGATTCTAATTTTAATCTTTTGAGAAACCGCTACACTGTTTCCCATAGTAGTTATACCACTGTGCCTTCTCACCAGCAGTGCACAAAGGTTCCAATTTCTTCACATCCTCGCCAGTACTTGTTATCTTTCCTTTTATGATAATAGCCACTCCTAACAGGTGTGAAGTAATATTTCAATACAGTTTTAATATACCTTTCCCTGGTAATTAATGACACTGAACATCATTTCCTACATCTGTTGGCCAGTTGCATGTCCTCTTTGGAGAAATATCTATTCTAGTCAGTTGCCCATTTTTTTTAAATCAAGTTATTTTGACCACTGTTCAGAAACCAAGTTTATATTATAGTAGGATAAAGTTTCATCATAAATGATAATCCTAACTGAAATTCCTCAACACTCCCCTCCCCTATAATATTTAAAACTCAGGAATAAAATGGAGTATAACTCGGCAAAATTTTTTCTGTAAAGGACGAGACAGTTAGGCTTTGCAGGTCCTAAGGTCTTTGTTGGAATTTCTTAGTTCTGTCTTTGTAACATGGAAACAGCCATAGATAATATGCAAATGAATGAGGATGGCTGTAGTCCAAAGTTTAAGAGCTTTATTTTTAACAAGAGGCAGCTGCCAAGATTTGACTCATGGGGCACAGGCTGTCGACCCCTGATACAGGGTAAGCAAGAAAGCTCACTCTCCTCTTGGAAGTTCCGACTACCCTAATCTTAATTGTGATTAAGTTTCTCATCTTAAAAATGTATTACCTTATGGACCGTTCCCTACTTGGGCATGAGTCGCCTCTTCTTTTCCATCATATACAAATTCTTTGTGCTATCAATTTGAACTCGACAAGCAAAAGAGCATTGTCCCCACACTAACAGCTGTCCCATTTCTGACAGTGGGAGCTAAGCCTGCTCTGGTCCAGCAGCCGCTTCTCCCATTTCCAACAAAAGCTGATGACGGTGGGGGGTGCCTTTGTCTGCACAAAGTCAGCTGGCTCAGCAAGCTCAAGGGAAAAACATTATTTTCTCTTTCAGTAAGAAAAAAAAAGGGTTTAAAATGCCAATGTTGTGTTTACACTATATTTATTCTATTAATCCTGACCTTGAAAACTGAAAATCAACTACCATATAATCATAGCGTAATTGTCTGCTAATGTCTGTCCTTGAAACCGGAACATTGCAATAGGTTCTCAGAGCTGGAATTCGCACAGTAATTAATCTTAAACTCATGGAACAACTCAGTCATGGCAATATACGCTCCTAAGTCAACTTTCAACTTTGGATGAAGATATTGTGTGTTATTAAAGTGTCTGATGTATGCGAAGGTTTACAGCGAAAGAAGGTAAACATGTACTTTTAGATGCATTTGTAACATGCAGCATTTCCTGGTAGCTGTAAAGCTGGTAAAGTAGAATTTAGATAGAAGCCCTGTTTTGTCTACTCTGGGCAACAAATTAATCAATATGTTTGATATACTGGTAACTATATAAGAGCCAATCAGATAATTAGTTATCTATAACCATATGAAAAGGCTTTATGGAGACAACAAACAGTATCAGTTATCCAAAACATAAATTACATGCAGTTGACTTGAGTCAAAGGGTAATCAAGACTCAGGTGATGGCATCCTCTTCCAGGAGCTCAGTCTGTTTGAGGTAGGACCCTAAAATGTATATAAGGGAGGGAGAAAGAAAGTGAAGATACAGAAGAAAGGGATATGCTCAGTCAAAAAACTGGTGCAGCAGGAATTCCCTGGAAGTCCAGTGGTTAGGACGTGGCACTTTCACTGCCATGGCCCAAGTTCAATCTCCGGTCAGGGAAGTAAAATCATACAAGCCAGTGGTGCAAAAAAAAAAAAAAAAAAAGTAAATAAAGTAGTACAGCAAGATCAGCAAGAATGCTAGAGTACAAAAGATAGGAAGCTGCAGGGTGTAGATCAGCGCTTTTCTAAGGTATATGAACTGCCCTGAGTTCTTACTAACGTGCAGATTCGGATTTAGTAGATCTAGCGTGAAGGCCAAGATACTGCATTTCCTATAAGCACCTGCGGAGTGATCCAGATGCTGCTGGTCCCAGGACACATCTTGCACGTCTGAGTAAGGCTTCAGCAGCTATGGTTGTAAAGGGACAGGCAGTGGACAGAAACCAGCCCTTAGAGATCACTCCACCTACCCTTCTCATTATACAGATGAGAGGATGGAAGCCAAGAAGCTTAAGTCGTTGGCTTAAGATCCTTATTTAATAATAAAGCCTTTGACTTTCATTTTAATGTACTTTATCTCTCTATAAAATTTCTACAAAGGATTCCCAGAGATGAACTTTTTAAAGTTTTTTGAAGAATATCTTTTTTATATATGAAGGTTGAGATGAGATATTTTTAAGTCAGGATCCTTCCTTTTATTAATGACAATTTTATAGTAATCTTAAAATAGTTCGTTAATTCTTCCGTTGAATCCAGGACTGTGCCAGGAAACAAAGAGGTCAACTTCACAATGAGACATCAGATTTCCTTTATTTTAAGTGATTTTTAGACTCAAATATTCTTTGCCTTCAAGTAATCTAAAAGGCAATCATCTAAAGAACTATGTCTTTTTAGAACAGGACAGATTTTTAGTATGGTAAAAAAATAAACAAGCTCATGGACTCCAAGGAATTTCCTGGGCAGGGTGGGGGGGTGGAATGATAAATTATTTCCTTTATCATCATGTATCTAGGAAAATTTCCAAGTCAGCAGTTGTAATCACGATCTCAGCTGGTCTAGCCAACCCAGTTTCCTAGTCTTCTTCCAGCTTTTAGTTTAAGTCTGAAAAAATCCCACAAACATTTGAGTTATGCAATGCTGTAACATCACCATAAAAGTCTCCAGGAAAGGGGAATATTTATAGGCCTGTTTTGTTCTATCTTCACCTGATATTCAGGATGAGGGACAACTGGCCCATTCAGAGACTCCTTTGATCATCAAAAAGCCAAGAATCCAATCTTCACTAATGCTCACATTCAATCTACCAAGTGTTATGCCTCTCTGGCCAAATTTAACTCCATCTAGAGAACTGAAGAGAAATGAATGTTTCACCTTAAGTTCCAGCATTCTGTCTGCCCACCCAAATCAACCCAGAAGATCTCCACCACTGAGCCTCATAAACTCTTCATAAAAGTAACACATAGGCATCTCCTGACAGCCCCTCTGGGGCTCTGCACTGAGATATCTGCCTGGAAGCCAGTTCTGGAACCTTGGCTGGGGGCTCTATTGCTGGCCCCTATCCCAGTGGACAGATCTGGGAATCTGTAGCCATATATTTAAATAGCTTATTTAGCTGTGCGTGTTTCACATTAATTGCTCCTGCCTTCAATTTTGTGCCTTGTAATTCTCTCCTTACAAAGAGAATACAGATAAAATTTGATGGGATGTGCTGGCCTTGGGCCAGAAAACTGCAAAGCTGCTTTGTGCACTGATGACAATGAGTGCAGAGAAGAGAGAGGAAAGCCACACACCACTGGCTTCCCTGGTCTTGCCTGGTCCATTATTCACGCTTCCTCCTTTCATGATTTTGTCAACTGGGAGACAGCAGGACCTATCAAGTCATGGTTGGCCCCCAAGAAGCTTAATGATTCCTAATGGGGGACACAGGAAACCATTCTCAATTACTTTCCCTTTACATTTCTTGACTCTTAAAAAATGGTCAAAGACATCATGAGGACATTTCCCCAACCCTGGGACATTGCTTTCTTCACACACTGTAGGCATTCTTAAAGAAGATAGCCAGTATAAATAGTTTCCACTGAGATGACTTGCATAAAGCAGAAGTTTGTATTTAGGGAAAAATGTGTTTCTCCTTTTTGCTATGTTTTGGTTCAACAAAGTTTCAGAGTTTCCGTTCTATCTTTCTATCTTTTTTGGCAAGCCAGTCCCTATCTGTCTGCCTTGCTCACCATTTCTCTTCACCCAAACAGCTGCAGAGTGACTCCCCAAGAAGACACTTTGGCCAGTACACTGTCAGTGTTCTAATCACCAGTGACAATCCCAGGCACTGGGGAATGCAGACTGCCATCAGGGGAGAGTCCATAAAATGGCTCTGGGCAGTTGGCTTAGACTTAGAAGCTGTTGAAGGTTGATTTTCTTGAATACCTAGTGATTATGGCTTGATGACAAAGCTTATTTATTAAGAGTAAGCTCTGGCCTGATACCACTGTCACACTGCATTAGAGAAAGTTCTGGCTTGCCCTGGTCATTCAGCCTGAGCTGCAAACACCCCGTGCTGCTGCTCGTGGATCTCTGATGCTACTGATTAGCTGTGCTTCCATCTGTGAGGATGGAGAACCCAGGAGACACAGCTCTTCACTTAGCAGCATCCTGGTGAGCCCTAAAAGGCCAATGTGAAAGCAGGGAGAACTTCACTGGCATCTCCCTGGAGGAAACTGGTTCTTCATTCAAGGTTACCAGCATGAGAGAAGGCAGCGACTCCAGAGTAACACGCCCTTATCCTCCCGCATCCCCTCAACAAACTGCTCCTCTTCCTGTGCTCCTTCAAGGTCACCTCCATGCCTTCAGTTGTCCAATTAGAAACTGGGGACCATTCCTAGCATTTCCCACATCCCCAGCCCATATCCATTAACTAAGTCCCAACCATTCAGTCTCCAAAATGTCACCTGAGCATATATCTCCCCTTTATTCTCATCACCAGTTACCTAACTTAGGTGCTCAGCTAGGCTGGTCAAACAGCCTCAACTCGGAATCCTGTCCCCTAGTCCCTCTTCATCCTTAACTGGCTCAGTCTACTCTCAACACATCACTAGCTTCTATATAAATCTTCCCATGATGCTCTTCTTATTGAAAACCTTCAATGGCTCCCATCACCTTAGGATAAAATTCAGACTCCTCATCCTGCATTTAGGGTTTATGGCCTTAAATAGCCCCAACACATTATGTCACCTCACTTCCTGCTGTTATCCTCCACATTCTTATGTGAACTTGATCCCATCTACTCTTTACCCACCAAGTCAAACTCTTGCTTAACCCTCTTCTGCCTCATGTGCCTTTCTCCTACCTTCTCAGTGTAGAAAATCCATCCCCATTCTCCAAATTTGCCCCAGATAATATCTCTTATAAGACTTTCTCTGATGCCCTTTACCTGTAATGATTTTTATTGTGTTCTAAAGCTGAGTACCGAAGAACAGATCCTTTTGAACTGTGGTATTGGAGAAGACTCTTGAGAGTCCCTTAGGCTGTAAGGATATCCAACCAGTCCATCCTAAAGCAGATCAGTCCTGGGTGTTCATTGGAAGGACTGATGCTGAAGCTGAAACTCCAATACTTTGGCTGCCTCATGCGAAGAGTTGACTCATTGGAAAAGACCCTGATGCTGGGAGGGATTGGGGGCGGGAGGAGAAGGGGACGACCGAGGATGAGATGGCTGGATGGCATCACCGACTTGATGCACGTGAGTCTGAATGAGCTCCGGGAATTGGTGATGGACAGGGAGGCCTGGCGTGCTGCGACTCATGGGGTCTCAGAGTCGGACACGGCTGAGCGGCTGGCCTGAACTGAGCCAGTGTTTGATGTGCCCATTATCTCAGCTCACACTGGGTCTTCCTGGTCTACGAACTTCTAGTTCCCAGCATGTACTCTCTATATACTGATATTTAGGGAAGGTAGGAAGGAAAGGGGTTCACTAGTATGCTATTTAGATAGACTTCTAAAGCATGAATTATCTCTTCTATATCCCTTATCTGGGTAGATACCCCATGTTGCTAAGGTAACTGGAACCAAGTTTGGGAGGGAAATGGCTGTTGTGGAGATATAACCTCTCTGGACAGCAAGTAGAACTGCCAACAAATTTGGCAGCTGCCCCATGTGTATTTAAGCCAAGTATTTTATTAGAAAATTACATTTGTCCTACAAATCCAAGGCTTTCAGCCAACTCCAGGGATAAAAGGTTACTGGCATGATGCTACCATTTCCCAACAGGCCAAAAGTTACTCCCATTGCACATCTGGGTCAGAGGGATGCTGTCTAGAAAATAATCATAGCAATATAAATATGGTTTCAAAACTTCAGATCAGGCAGATCTGGATGGAAGACGATAAAACAGTATACATAACCTGCTGGGAACAGAAAAGAGCTTTTCAGAAGTCAAGACACACATTATTTTTCTCTTCAATATTCCAATTCATCTATCCACAAAGAAACCACTAAAAGGTTATTCAGATAGAGGTTAGGATTTATTGTCTTGTCCGAAAATGTCAATCTTAATGCCTGTGGGTGAATGGTTAGCTAATCTGCCAAAAATGCTAAATATATTAATGCTTTTCATTTCCACGCTGCCCCCAAAACACACACACACACACCGCTTCTCATGAGTGAAGGCTAAGAGTAGAAGCATCAGAACATGCCTAGGAACCGGGATGAAGAGAAATGCTAGCGGACTCCAGCAGGGAAAGATGTGTCAGACTCAAGTCCTTCCAAACGCCAAGTCTTCTTCCCCACGGTGCCCAAATGAATGCCAGCCTAAGAATGCATCTTGCCTCAAATGATGGGCGAGGTTGTTGTTCTGTCACTAAGCCATGCCCAACTCTTTTTGACCCCACTGACTACAGTCCACCAGGCTTCTCTGTCCATGGCATTTCCAGGCAAGAATACTGGAGTAGGTTGGCATTTCCTTCTCCAGGGGATCTTCCCAACCCAGGGACTGAACCCACATCTCCTGCATTGGCAGGTGGATTCTTTACCACTGAGCCAACAGGGAAGCCCAAATGATGAAGGGAGCTGTGCTTAAGTCTCACCCAAACACCCATTTTCACTGTGCAGCTAGATCTTGACACTGTGGGATATATGGGAACCTAGAAAATAATATACAAGAATTGAAAAAAGCACATGCCTTAGCCAAGCCAGCTTGGCTTTGTCCATGACTTAAAACATAGAACCAATATCCTGAATCTCTCTGTGTCTCAGTTTCAGCCCATGAGAAATACGCCACATGGGGTTTTCACTTCATCTGCCGAAATGACAAATAAAAGTAGAGAGCTGGGAGCTTCCAGGTGTCTCTGTAGTAAAGAATCTGCCTGTCAAGCAGGATACACCTGTCCAGTCCCTGCTGTGAAGGATTCCACATGGTGTGGAGCACCTGCGCCCATGCACCACACCTGTGCCCTGCTCCACACCTGTGCCCTGCTCCACACCTGTGCCCTGCTCCACACCTGCGCCCTGCACACCTGCACCAGTGCTCCACACCTGCGCCCTGCTCCACACCTGCGCCCTGCTCCACACCTGCGCCCTGCACCACACCTGCGCCCTGTTCCATACCTGCGCCCTGCACACCTGCGCCCGTGCTCCACACCTGCGCCCTGTTCCATACCTGCGCCCTGCACACCTGCGCCCGTGCTCCACAGCTGCAGAGCCTCTGCTCTAGAACCCGGGGAACCACAGCCACTGAAGCCTGCAGACCCTAGAGCCTCAGCTCTGCAAGAAGAGACACCGTCGCAATGAGAAGTCCAAGCTTCGTGGCCTTCCTGGACTCACCACCGCTGGAGCGCAGCCCCGCTAGCCACAGCTAGAGAAAAGCCCACACAGCAACAAAGACCCGGTACAACCATTCATAAGCCATTTTTAAAAGTAAGAGAACTGTCAGCTGACATATCATAGATACGTCGTAAATTCCAGTGATCCCACTCCCTCCCAATGGCAGGCTCATTTGTTTAATGTTCTGTTAGCATCTTTATCAGGCTTATATTCTGTCTGTTGAAACAAACAGAAAGCTCTGGTATTTGGCTGAACTGATGACATTTCAAAGCCCCCATCCTCACATCCATAACTGTCACGGGCTGTGCAGGCCACACTGCATGTCAGAAGGCAAAAAGAATTTGATTTTCATCCTCCTTAAGTGAGATAAAATGTGAAGAATGAACAAGATAAATACGGTCATTTCCCTTGTAAGTCTTGCTTATTTAGATCTCATTTTGAATGCATGGAAAACTAATCTCTGCTATGTTGAGATTTTTTTTCCTCACACATTCAGTGTGAAATACAGCGGTAAATTGATGATGTCGGTGTTTGAAAGTGTGTGTAGTCAATAGAGGCAACAGGTTACATAGGGAAGAAAGAAAAAGTAATTTCTTTTCAGAAGAAAGTAACCCATTGATACCACATCAGTTGTGGATAGGTCAACCTTGAATTGATGTTCACGTAATCAATAGTTCTCTTGTCTTGCATCAATAGTTTAGTAACAATGAGAACTGGCAGCTTACCAAAATTAAATTATATCACCATCGGCTATGTCTAATGATACAAGTGTCTCTTAGAGCAAAGAGGACTTGGAAGACAAGGATATACACCCTGATTCTTTAAAAAGAGTGAGGGGAATCCGATGTATATAAACAGTTCATACAAAGCAACATAAAAAAAAAAAAAACCCCAACTTGATTAAAAATTGGGCAGAACTGAATAGACATTTTTCCAAGGAGGAAATACAGATGGTCAATAGGTGCATGAAATGATGCTTAACGTCACTAATCATCAGGGAAATGCAAATCAAAACCACAATGAGTTATCACTTCACACCTGTCAGAATGGCTATTATCAAAAAGAACACAACAAATGTTGGTGAGAATGTAAAAAAGGGAACTCGCATACACTGTTGGAGGGAATGTAAGTTGGTGCAGCCACTGCGGAAAACAGTATGGAGATTTCTCAAAAAAACAAGCTAAAAATAGAACTACCGTATGACCCAGCAAATTCCACTCCTGGGTATACATTTGAAAAAACAAAAACACTAATGCAGCGGGCCCCAGTGTTTATATATATGCTTAGTCCAACCTAGGTTTCAAATTCATCATTATAATCGCTCCCATGCAGAGTCCTCATCGCCTTTACCTGTCTCCTCCCTTTACAGTCATGGGGGAAAACCCCAACTATCTGCCTGCGCAGTGCCAACTTGAGTCAGAAAATCTAAAGGGATCCTTGGCTGAAAGGCCAGAACGATAGAATGATGGTCACACCTTGACTCTCCTGGTTCCTTTTACATGTTTGTTTTTTCCATTTCAGGACTTCCCTGGTGGTCCAGTGGTTAATAACCTGCCTGGCAATGCAGGGGACACTGTTCAATCTCTAGTCCTGGAAGACTCCACATGTCTTGGGGCCACTAAGCCTGTGCACCACAACTATTAAGCCACAGGGCCTACAGCATATGCTCTGCAACAAAAGAAAGTGAAAGTGAAAGTCACTCGGCCATGTCCAACTCTTTGCAACCCCATAGACTGTAAAGTCCATGGAATTCTCCAGGCCAGAATACTGGAGTGGGTAGCCTTTCCCTTCTCCGTGGGATCTTCCCCACCTAGGGATCAAACCCAGGTCTCCCGAATTGCATGTGGATTCTTAACTAGCTGAGCCACAAGGGAAGCCCAAGAATACTGGAGTGGGCAGCCTATCCCTTCTCCAGCGGATCTTCCCAAGCCAGGAATCGAAACCGGGGTCTCCTGCACTGCACGTGGATTCTTTACCACCTGAGCTGTGAGGGAAGCCCCGCAACAAGAGAAGCTACTGCAATGAGGAGGCTGTGCACCACAACGAAAAGCAGCCCTCCTTCACTGAAACTGTAGAGAAAGCCTGCACGCAGCAACAGAGCCGTGCTCAGCTCTCTGCAAGCCCATGGACTGTAGCCCACCAGCCTCCTCTGTCCACAGGGACTCTCCAGGCGAGAATACTGGAGTGGGTTACCATGCCCTCCTCCAGGGATCTTCCCAAACCAGGGATCACACCCAGTCTCCTGCATCGCAGGTGGATTCTTTCATGTCTGGGTTACCAGGGAAGCCCAGGAATACTGGAGTGGGTAGACATTCCCTTCTCCAGGGGGGCCTCCCAAGCAAAGGATAGAACCCAGGTCTTGTGCATTGCAGGCAAATTCTTTACTATCTGAGCCACCTGGAAAGTCCAACAAAGGCCCAGCACAGCCATAAATAAATACAAATATTTTTAAAAATCAATGACATATTTTTCCATTTCAAAGGTAAAGAAAACAATGTAAACACTCTACAAGATATAGTACGCCACTTCAAAGAAACAAATATCAGATCGAATGATGATATCTTCCCTAAAATCCTAAGTGAATGAATTAATTCTATGTGATTTTTGAGGGTCTAGATTGAGGACTTAGAATTCTGATCCTGACAAACTCTCATTCATATTCAAAACAGTCTCAGCTGCTCCAAATGCGCTCAGCAAGTGTGCCATACTTCCTGAAAAAAGACACGCCCCACGTTGCCAAGGGATGAATTAAAATGAGAAAAATCAGAACTGGGGAAGACATACAATAAAGGAGCAATAGCAAAACAAGTTGTCCAAATAATTTTTGTTCGTATGGTTACAAAGCTTACTGAAAAGGCCAAAAATAAATCTTGCTGTAAGGATTCAGTGTAAAGTGCTTACATTTGTGTCCAGCATATCACTGGTTATTGCCATTATAAAGAAATCAATTTGTTCATAATCTCAATCTAAAGTCCCAAACCCTATGAAAAAATTCAAGGAAATGTGATAGGAAAGAGAAGGATGGAGTCGAAAATGTAGAGAGAAATGAAATAAAATCATATTAAGTTTTCCTATGCTAGATCAAGTAAGAAAATATAATTTTGTTCTTGAAGCTAATAATTGGAAGCAACATGTGTGGGTATGTCGGACACGACTGAGCAACTTCACTTTCACTGTGTGTGTGGGGGGGTGGTGTGTGCGTGCACATGTGTCTGTAATTTCAATAAATTCTGTGGTCCTCTTTCTAGAAGCACACACTCTACTCACCCAGCAAAGTGTTGTTTTGTTCTGTTTTCTAAATACACAGAATCATCATGGAATGATACAATGCAGTGGACCTGTCCATGTCCAGCCCAACTATTCACTGAATACGAGACTGCCTTTGCAGCCCCAGAAAAGATATGGACGAAAGAAAGAAAAACAGCACAGCTCCTTAAAAAATGGGAGCTGGCCAGCCAGGCCTTAGGCCCACAAAGCCATCTTGTCCCTTGTGCAGAAGCTGGCCAGCCTCAACCCACACAGCCCAGGAACCAGACCTTCAAGGCAACAATATGGAGCCACCGCCCCAGCACCATTCCGAGGGATGTCCTCAGGATTCCCACTTCCTGAGCCCAGGACTTCACATGCCAGAGAAGCAGCGTCTTCCCGCTTTGCCTTCTGTGATCCTGACTGCCCTCTCCCCTACTGGAGAGCCCTTTCAGAGCAGTAACATCAAAATAATGCCATACGCAAGGCGGCTTTAACATTAATGGCAGTTGTTGAATTGAGAGTGGAACTTGCCAGAAAAAAGGCAGAAGACAGACAGACAATCATGAGGTCCCAGAGGACAGAAGATGTCAAGGTAAGAAAAGGGTCTGGAGTCAATGACCTTAGGACCGATTTTTTTAATTCTCATTATTTAATTCTCACTCAAGGGCATGTTTATGAATCCCCATGTAAGCTGGGGAGGGGTTTACCCTGGGTGGCTCAGATAGCAAAGAATCTGCCTACAACGCAGGAGACCTGGGTTTGATCCCTGGGTTGAGAAGATCCCCTGGAGAAGGCAATAGCAAGCCACTCCAGTACTCTTGCCTGGAGAATCCCACGGACGGAGGAGCTTGGCAGGCTCCAGTCCATGGGGTCGCAGAGAGTCGGACATGACTGAGCGACTAACGACACACACACGGGCTGGGGAAATCCGCGCCCCAGGCCCGCCTGCTGTAGCTCCAGGCTTAGTGCCGCTCTCCGTTCTGCGTTGGGGCACGGTTGACTCACACCGTTGCGCTAGTTTCTGCTGTGCAGCAGAATGAGCCCGTCGTTGCTGCTGTTTAGTTGCTAAGTCATGTCCACCTCTCGCAAAACCATGGACTGTAGCCTGCCAGATGCCTCTGTCCATGGGATTTCCCAGGCAAGCATGCAGGAATGGGTTGCCATTTCCTTCTCCAGAGGATCTCCCCGACCCAGGGACTGACCCCCCATCTCCTGCATTAGCAGGTAGAGTCATTGCCACTGAGCCACCAGGAAAGCCTGTTATACATACGTTAGTATATTGGTTGTACGTACATATATACTTCTTCCCTGGTGGCTCAGAGGTTAAAGCATCTGCCTGGAATTTAGGAGACCCAGGTTCGATCCCTGGGTAGGGAAGATCCGCTGGAGAAGGAAATGGGAACCCACTCCAGTACTCTTGCCTGGAGAATCCCATGGACGGAGGAGCCTGGTAGGCTACAGTCCATGGGGTCGCAAAGAGTCGGACACGACTGAGCAACTTCACTTTCACGTATATATATACAGTCTTTTTTGTGAAAGTTGCTCAGTCATGTCCGACTCTGAGACCTCATGGAGTCTTTTCCACATTCTTTNATTATAATCGCTCCCATGCAGAGTCCTCATCGCCTTTACCTGTCTCCTCCCTTTACAGTCATGGGGGAAAACCCCAACTATCTGCCTGCGCAGTGCCAACTTGAGTCAGAAAATCTAAAGGGATCCTTGGCTGAAAGGCCAGAACGATAGAATGATGGTCACACCTTGACTCTCCTGGTTCCTTTTACATGTTTGTTTTTTCCATTTCAGGACTTCCCTGGTGGTCCAGTGGTTAATAACCTGCCTGGCAATGCAGGGGACACTGTTCAATCTCTAGTCCTGGAAGACTCCACATGTCTTGGGGCCACTAAGCCTGTGCACCACAACTATTAAGCCACAGGGCCTACAGCATATGCTCTGCAACAAAAGAAAGTGAAAGTGAAAGTCACTCGGCCATGTCCAACTCTTTGCAACCCCATAGACTGTAAAGTCCATGGAATTCTCCAGGCCAGAATACTGGAGTGGGTAGCCTTTCCCTTCTCCGTGGGATCTTCCCCACCTAGGGATCAAACCCAGGTCTCCCGAATTGCATGTGGATTCTTAACCAGCTGAGCCACAAGGGAAGCCCAAGAATACTGGAGTGGGCAGCCTATCCCTTCTCCAGCGGATCTTCCCAAGCCAGGAATCGAAACCGGGGTCTCCTGCACTGCACGTGGATTCTTTACCACCTGAGCTGTGAGGGAAGCCCCGCAACAAGAGAAGCTACTGCAATGAGGAGGCTGTGCACCACAACGAAAAGCAGCCCTCCTTCACTGAAACTGTAGAGAAAGCCTGCACGCAGCAACAGAGCCGTGCTCAGCTCTCTGCAAGCCCATGGACTGTAGCCCACCAGCCTCCTCTGTCCACAGGGACTCTCCAGGCGAGAATACTGGAGTGGGTTACCATGCCCTCCTCCAGGGATCTTCCCAAACCAGGGATCACACCCAGTCTCCTGCATCGCAGGTGGATTCTTTCATGTCTGGGTTACCAGGGAAGCCCAGGAATACTGGAGTGGGTAGACATTCCCTTCTCCAGGGGGGCCTCCCAAGCAAAGGATAGAACCCAGGTCTTGTGCATTGCAGGCAAATTCTTTACTATCTGAGCCACCTGGAAAGTCCAACAAAGGCCCAGCACAGCCATAAATAAATACAAATATTTTTAAAAATCAATGACATATTTTTCCATTTCAAAGGTAAAGAAAACAATGTAAACACTCTACAAGATATAGTACGCCACTTCAAAGAAACAAATATCAGATCGAATGATGATATCTTCCCTAAAATCCTAAGTGAATGAATTAATTCTATGTGATTTTTGAGGGTCTAGATTGAGGACTTAGAATTCTGATCCTGACAAACTCTCATTCATATTCAAAACAGTCTCAGCTGCTCCAAATGCGCTCAGCAAGCGTGCCATAACTTCCTGAAAAAAGACACGCCCCACGTTGCCAAGGGATGAATTAAAATGAGAAAAATCAGAACTGGGGAAGACATACAATAAAGGAGCAATAGCAAAACAAGTTGTCCAAATAATTTTTGTTCGTATGGTTACAAAGCTTACTGAAAAGGCCAAAAATAAATCTTGCTGTAAGGATTCAGTGTAAAGTGCTTACATTTGTGTCCAGCATATCACTGGTTATTGCCATTATAAAGAAATCAATTTGTTCATAATCTCAATCTAAAGTCCCAAACCCTATGAAAAAATTCAAGGAAATGTGATAGGAAAGAGAAGGATGGAGTCGAAAATGTAGAGAGAAATGAAATAAAATCATATTAAGTTTTCCTATGCTAGATCAAGTAAGAAAATATAATTTTGTTCTTGAAGCTAATAATTGGAAGCAACATGTGTGGGTATGTCGGACACGACTGAGCAACTTCACTTTCACTGTGTGTGTGGGGGGGTGGTGTATGCGTGCACATGTGTCTGTAATTTCAATAAATTCTGTGGTCCTCTTTCTAGAAGCACACACTCTACTCACCCAGCAAAGTGTTGTTTTGTTCTGTTTTCTAAATACACAGAATCATCATGGAATGATACAATGCAGTGGACCTGTCCATGTCCAGCCCAACTATTCACTGAATACGAGACTGCCTTTGCAGCCCCAGAAAAGATATGGACGAAAGAAAGAAAAACAGCACAGCTCCTTAAAAAATGGGAGCTGGCCAGCCAGGCCTTAGGCCCACAAAGCCATCTTGTCCCTTGTGCAGAAGCTGGCCAGCCTCAACCCACACAGCCCAGGAACCAGACCTTCAAGGCAACAATATGGAGCCACCGCCCCAGCACCATTCCGAGGGATGTCCTCAGGATTCCCACTTCCTGAGCCCAGGACTTCACATGCCAGAGAAGCAGCGTCTTCCCGCTTTGCCTTCTGTGATCCTGACTGCCCTCTCCCCTACTGGAGAGCCCTTTCAGAGCAGTAACATCAAAATAATGCCATACGCAAGGCGGCTTTAACATTAATGGCAGTTGTTGAATTGAGAGTGGAACTTGCCAGAAAAAAGGCAGAAGACAGACAGACAATCATGAGGTCCCAGAGGACAGAAGATGTCAAGGTAAGAAAAGGGTCTGGAGTCAATGACCTTAGGACCGATTTTTTTAATTCTCATTATTTAATTCTCACTCAAGGGCATGTTTATGAATCCCCATGTAAGCTGGGGAGGGGTTTACCCTGGGTGGCTCAGATAGCAAAGAATCTGCCTACAACGCAGGAGACCTGGGTTTGATCCCTGGGTTGAGAAGATCCCCTGGAGAAGGCAATAGCAAGCCACTCCAGTACTCTTGCCTGGAGAATCCCACGGACGGAGGAGCTTGGCAGGCTCCAGTCCATGGGGTCGCAGAGAGTCGGACACGACTGAGCGACTAACGACACACACACGGGCTGGGGAAATCCGCGCCCCAGGCCCGCCTGCTGTAGCTCCAGGCTTAGTGCCGCTCTCCGTTCTGCGTTGGGGCACGGTTGACTCACACCGTTGCGCTAGTTTCTGCTGTGCAGCAGAATGAGCCCGTCGTTGCTGCTGTTTAGTTGCTAAGTCATGTCCACCTCTCGCAAAACCATGGACTGTAGCCTGCCAGATGCCTCTGTCCATGGGATTTCCCAGGCAAGCATGCAGGAATGGGTTGCCATTTCCTTCTCCAGAGGATCTCCCCGACCCAGGGACTGACCCCCCATCTCCTGCATTAGCAGGTAGAGTCATTGCCACTGAGCCACCAGGAAAGCCTGTTATACATACGTTAGTATATTGGTTGTACGTACATATATACTTCTTCCCTGGTGGCTCAGAGGTTAAAGCATCTGCCTGGAATTTAGGAGACCCAGGTTCGATCCCTGGGTAGGGAAGATCCGCTGGAGAAGGAAATGGGAACCCACTCCAGTACTCTTGCCTGGAGAATCCCATGGACGGAGGAGCCTGGTAGGCTACAGTCCATGGGGTCGCAAAGAGTCGGACACGACTGAGCAACTTCACTTTCACGTATATATATACAGTCTTTTTTGTGAAAGTTGCTCAGTCATGTCCGACTCTGAGACCTCATGGAGTCTTTTCCACATTCTTTTCCCATGTAGGTCATTAAAGAGTATTGAGTCGAGTTCCCTGTGCTATACAGTAGGTCCTTATCAGTTATCTATTTTTATATATAGTAGCATGTAGATGTCAATGCCAGGCTCCCAGTTTATCCACCCGCCCTCCCCCCAACCCCACCGGTAACCATAATCGTATTCTCTGCAGTTTGTTTTTGAGAAACATCCAGAAAGGTTATTCTAACAAAACTTGCCCAAAGGGAAGGGATGTGGCTTTCTAAGACACTGTCCCCTCATGAAATGTTATCAGTAGAGATTCTATTTTTTTCTGAATTCACAGTAACATGAATTGCTGTAGCTAGAGGCTGCTTGGCAGGGCACAGGAGGAAGTGCCCCCATAGACATGAATCTCACTGATTAGAGCCAGCACAGCCGTGGCAGTGGCTAGATGGAACCCATAAACACCTGCCCATGTCCTGTCTGCAGCACAGGATAATTAATGCCCTGCTCCTAGCCTTCCACTTTCCATTTACTTTGCCAATGCTGCAGTTACATACGAGTGACTTCCCCAAATTGGATATTAATGATTTACTCTCTGAAATCTAAGGGTGCTTACAAAGCATGATAGCGTGAGTGGCTAAAAAAAATAATAATGAAAATAGAAAACACTCTTCTCTCCCTAACTGGGTATGGCCAGACTGCTGATTTGTGGGAGGAGCAGGTGTCTATCAGGTCTTGACTAGGAAGGCAGAGGCAGGTGGAGGAAGAAGGGCTGGCTGCCCATCTGCTTCAAACATCTCAGTTGCCTGCTGACAGTGCGGGGATGGATCACAGAGGGGGAGCCCTGCCTGTATAGCTGAACTAACAGAACTCATTCATATGCTCTCACAAAAAGCAAGAGGTGCTTCTGTCGTAGCGAAGACTGGAAGGCCCTGACGCCCCAGCTCTGCTCCCAGCTTGCCAGTTCTCACTTCTAGCCCCCAGAGCTCGTCACACCCTTGTTTCTGCAGATCCATGTGAATCCCCGCCTTGGAGACCTGGCCCAGGGCTCACCTTCTCATGGGAGCTGTCCTTGACTTACCCCACATCACACTGATTGTTAATTTTCTCCATATCCTGCCAACTTAGAGAGGTGAGGCTACTGCATACATAGTTGCTACTAAGTCACTTCAGGCGTGTCCGACTCTGTGCGACCCCATAGACAGCAGCCCACCAGGCTCCCCAGTCCCTGGAATTCTCCAGCCAAGAACACTGGAGTAGGTTGCCATTTCCTTCTCCATTGCATGAAAGTGAAAAGTGAAAGTGAAGCCGCTCAGTCGTGTCCGACTCTTCACGACCCCATGGACTGCAGCCTACCAGGCTCCTCCGTTCATGGGATTTTCCAGGCAAGAGTACTGGAGTGGGAATTGCTTTGAAGCAAAGACACACTGGTTTACAACCACAACACTTAGCACTTATACAGCAACTTAGTGTACAAAGCTTTGTCCTATAGATATCTGTTTTATTCTCATATCCTTGGACAACCCTGTGAGCTGGGTGGATGGACACAAAACATTCTATTATGCTGACTTTGTTGCAAACTCTTTGATGCTACTATTTTGATGAAAAAGGTTCTGACATACTTTAAAGATAAGCCACTAATTGTTTTAATCGTCAAATTAAGTGAAAAACAGAGATCTTATCCCCATTTCTGAGCCTGACCCTATGAGTAACCTACAGCCTCCTCCCACTCTCACCTCCCCCAGAATACACACACAATGGGAACCTGAGACATGGTGAGGGATGAGAGGGGAAGGGACAGGATGATATACTGTAAACATTTCTCAATACACCAAAGAGAAATACTATATTTTGATCACGTCAAAAGGCCTTTCTCAAAATGTCTCCTCCAAGCCAAGTGTGCAAGTTTTCTTCTGGATGTATAACAGAGGAAGAAACAATAAGAGTGTAGTGGTTTGACCAGGTTCATAGAGTTGGCAATGACCATGCTGTGCTTGAACTCAGCACCTTTGAGTTCCTATCACACAGGGAAATGGAATTTGCTGCTTGGAGAAAGTGTTCCTTAAGCATTTAAAGCAGGCAAAGGGAATAGTGTGTAAAGACTAACCAAGTGACAGGCACTGCATTAGCCTTTAACATTCGTAAATGTTAGCTATTCTTATATTTTTTTTAATAAAGGTTAATTAAAAAAACAGAATATTCAGATGAAAGGAAAAGGATCAAACAAATATACAGATTGCATGTACTAATAAGGTTTCTATGACTGAGCTTAAAATTGACACTCAAAGCCACATGGGAAAGAGAAGCTTCTTACATCTTATTTTCAGGAAGGAGAAAACATACGAGGAAGGGAGCAATGGAGGATGCTTTCCTTAGTCTGAATGAAGTTTCTCAGTACTCACCGACATAAGTGGCTGGGAACAGGCTTATGCCTTTTATGTGACAGGGCAAGAGGGTCAGGGGGCATCCTCTTTTATTCTAAACCACTGGTGTGAAACTGACTAAAAGACAATTTTTCAACAGATGTACAAACTACCCAAAACTGTAAGGAATAATGCTCAAAACAGTATTAACAGTAGCCAGCAGCTGCTGAGAACTCACTGCATGCCAGGCAAGGCTCCAGGCACTAACACGTTCCTCACTAACCTAAGCGGCTACTATCACTTATCACCGGCTAGGGCCATAAGTGAGCAAAGTGGGACACAGGAGGATGGGAAACAAAGGCACAGAGCTGGACAGCCTGGTGGGCTGCCGTCTATGGGGTCACACAGAGTCGGACACGACTGAAGTGACTTAGCAGCAGCAGCAGCAGCAGCAGCAGCAGCAGCAGGAAATACGTAGAAATAGGAAATCCTGGTTTAAGATTCAGGATTAGCCACGTGGCTGGCTATTCTCCTTAAAGAAGAAAAACTAGAGTTCCTTGATCAGGAATTAACCCATGAATTTTGGAAATATCAGCTGACCTCCCCCAGTTTACTCAGTGATGCTATACCATCCCAACCTTAATTTTTCGTTATTCCTCTCCGTAAGTGGTAACTCCATTGTTTGAATTTGGTCCAACCAAAGCCCTGGACCCATTTTTGACTCCTTGTCTCCCATACACCACAACTAATCCATCATCAGATCCTATCAGCTCTACCTTCAAAATACAGCCATAACCCAACCGCTCCTTACCACCACCACCATTGTACCTTGATCCAAGCCAACACCAAGTCACACTAGCATTACCACAATAGCTTCCTGAGTGAAGTCCCTCTTCTGCCTATGATCCCTGTATTCTGTTCTCCCACATCAACCAGAATGAGCTTTCAAACGAGCTTTCATGAGCTTTCAGTGAGCTTTCATGCCTCTACTTAAATGTCCTGCCATTAACATCTCTAAATGACTTCCCACCTTAACCAGAAGAAAGGACAAAATTCTTACAATGGTGAAAAGACTCTACATGACCCGACCCATAATCTCTCTGGCCTCTTCTTGTGCTGGGTTCACTCCACTTTAGCCACACCAGTCTTCCTTCTCTTCCTGTCTAGGCCAAGCGGCTTTAATAGGGGGCCTTTGTGTGCAGTCTGGGGCCCTCTACTCTGAGACAACACATGATCCACTTCTGGGCATCTTTTGTGTCTCTTCTCAAATACTGTCTTATCAGAAAAACCTTCCCAGACCACCCTTTTTAAACTGGGCTTCCCTAGTAGCTCAGCTGGTAAAGAATCTGCCTGCAGTGTGGGAGACCTGGGTATGATGCCTGGGTCCGTAAGATCCCCTGGAGGAGGGCACGGCAACCCATTCCAGTATTCTTGCCTGGAGACTCCCATGGACAGAGGAGCCTGGCAGGGCGCCCATTCAAGGCCAGACATGTCTACATTATCATCATCTGACAGATTATATATATATTTTAAATTTTACTTGTATACTCTATTTATTGCCTGCCTATTATTATCCCCCAGCTCTCAAGAGGGAAAGAATTCAGGTCTGTTTTGTGACTGCTAAAGCTTCCCTGGTGGCTCAGTGGTTAAAGCGTCTGCCTCCAATGCAGGAGACCCAGGTTCGATCCCTGGGTCGGGAAGATCCCCTGGAGATAAAAAAAAAAAAAATCCACCCTCACAATTGGAGCTACTAATTGATATGCCTGTTGGAAGGCCCAGAAACAAGGCCAAGAATTGAATGGGCATGAAGGCAGAAGCATTTCCCCATCCTGGTGGTCCCTCCGTCTAAATGGGAGGCATTTGGGGAGAGTTCAGCCTGGCTGCCATGTGGGTCTGTGATTAGATGGCATTGATTCTCTCGGCTTTGAATCTGAGGCATTTCCCAAGCCCTTAGTTAACTTTTAAAAATATTAAAGATTATAGAGCTCCCCTTTTTTCTCTTGGTTTAACATTCATGGTTTCTGCCGTGGCTTGACTTACTTTCAGACTTAAATGATACACAATTTAGGTCTTGTTTACAACTCAGAATAGATATTTAATGAATTGTTGTTGCTGTTTCTCTAAGAACATTGGCATAACAGGGAGCACTAGCTATTAAGACCCACCAGATCCTGGGCAACCCCGAGGACATTTCTGTTCCTTCACAAGCCAGGGACAGAATGCTGAGCCCGATGGGCTGTACGTAGCACTGGAGGGCATGCATGAATGTGCCATACATTTAACAGCACACGAACGCATTTGAATTTCTAAAACTCTGTGCTTGCCCTTTTAAGAGCTTCTGAGTAAAACGGGGGATTATTTATTTCATCCTATAATCTGTGCTGCGTTTACTAATAGAGCTTTGAAGAACAAAGCAACCTCATCATTCTTTGAAATATAGGCCCTAAAAGAGCAAGTCTTATTTTTAGTTATTTAATAAGTTTCTTCCTTCACAAGTTTCTAATTTAGTGTGCCTCTGAATCACAGTCAATAATGTACCTAATGCTGATAATAGCATTGGCATAAGAACACTTTTCACTTTGGTGGAGTTCCTGTTAAGTCCAACAGTTCTGAAGGTGATGTTAAGTGGCAAATGAGGAAGAAAGCATCTCCTGTTAACTTTTTTTGATAAGAGATAGACTATGTTTGTACTAAAGTTTGCTTGAAGATCTGTGATGGGTAAAAGACCTTGGGTACAGGAGTAAATGTAATGTTAAATGTAAAAGTCTTAAACTTGAGTACACTTGATCATTGAACACCATGGTTTGTACTGTGAGGGTCCACTTATATGTGGATTTTTTTCAATAAATGCAATTTGCAAGTGCTGAACTGTGGAGTGGAGGACCAACTATAAAGTTATACGCAGACTGCCGGGTGGGTTAGTGCCCCTAACCTCCTTGTTGTTCAAGAGTCAACTGTAATTTGTCATCAGCTTTCTATAAAGTATAGTTTGAGATATATTGCTTTTATTCCTTCTTTTTAGAAACCAATAATTTAAATTACTGGCAATAACAATCTTTACTTTAAAAAGAAATCTTTGCATCAGAGGACAGTCTCAGTAATCTGGAAACATTTCTAAATGCCTGAGTGATCACTAATGTATTTTTTTATACAATAGTTAGTAACTGGCCAGTCAATTCTGCCAAACACCAACCTGAATAGATGTTATAGTTTACCAGATTGATGGGTAGTATAGCTGATTTCAACCAGTTACCCTACTGGAAGCTATTGAACTAGTCATGAGCAGAAGTTGAGCCTAAAGCTCAAACCACATATTGAAGACATTGCTGTTTATTTCATTGCTTCTTTCCATGCTGACCATACACTCCAAGGACTTGAGAGGACAGTGATGTGAGGTCCTGAGTCCTTGGCACTAATGGTACCCTGATACCATGTCACTAAGGCAGATGCTTATCCAAATGCACCACTATCTAATGTAAATAATATACATATATAAATACACATATTCTGTATGATGATGTGATGATGATGATGTGAAGTCGCTCAGTCGTGTCCGACTCTTTGCGACCCATGAACTGTAGCCCACCAAGCTCCTCCGTCCATGGGATTCTCCAGGCAAGAATACTGCAGTGGGTTGCCATATCCTTCTCCAGGGGATCTTCCCGACCCAGGGATCGAACCCAGGTCTCCCACATTGCAGGCAGACGCTTTAACCTCTGCACCACCAGGGAAGCCCTCATATTCTGTATACAGATATATATTAAATATATCTAGCATGCTTGGTTGCTAAGTCGTGTCCGACTCTTTGTGACCCCATTGACTATAACCCACCAAGCTCCTCTGTCCATGGGATTTTCCAGGCACAAATACTGGAGTAGTTTGTCACTTCCTCCTCCAAAGATAGATATATGTGGCAAAGACGATAAAGAATCTACCTGCAATGCAGGAGACCCAGGTTCAATCCCTGGGTCAGGAAGATCCCCTAGAGAAAGGAATGATTCCCCACTCAGTATTCTTGCCTGGAGAATTCCATGGACAGAGGAGCCTGGTGGGCTACAGTCCATGGAGCTGCAAGGAGTCGACACAACTAACACTTCCACTTTTTTCAATTGTATTTCCAGGCCAAATTTTAAAAGCCCAACATAAACTTGTTTTATTGAGCTACAGGGAGGAATAGATACCTTTAAAGTGTTTTTGATTGTAAAAAAGTATCAAAATACACAAGTAAAATAATAATATGAGGGATCTTCTATGTACTGACTCTTTCCCCAACTTCCACGTTTATCAGTTCCTGCCTAATCCTGTTTTATCTATCTTATCACTGCTCTTGCCCTCCCAGATTATTTTGAAGCAAATTTCATATATCTCATCATTTCATCTGAAAATATTTCATTATATGCCTCTGAAAAAAAAATGGACTCATTAAAAAAAAAAAACAAACCTGAAAAAGAATGATCAAATGATCACACTTGGAGAAACTGACAATAATCCTTTGCTGCTAAGTCACTTCAGTCGTGTCCGACTCTGTGTGACCCCACAGACGGCAGCCCACCAGGCTCCCCCATCCCCGGGACTCTCCAGGCAAGAATACTGGAGTGGGTTGCCATTTCCTTCTCCAATGCATGAAAGAGAAAAGTGAAAGTGAAGTCGCTCAGTCTGTCCGACTGTTAGCGACCCCATGGACTGCAGCCCACCAGGCTACTCCGTCCATTGGATTTTCCAGGCAAGAGTACTGGGGTGGGGTGCCATTGCCTTCCCCGATCCTTTAGTATTATCTAATTTCTAGCCAGCGGCCACATTACCCAGCTGCTGAAAATTTTAAGTTTTGTTTCTTTGATATGGGATGCAAATAAGGTCCACACACTGTCCTAGTTTGTCTCAGTTAATGTATAGGTTCTTATTCTACTTTCCCCTTTTTCTTAACCATTTTTGTCGTTGTTGAGGAAGAAACTGTGTTTTGTCCACAGAATTTCTTACAGTCTGGACTTTGCTAGGGTCATTTAACATGTAATTCCCAAATATTGATAGATCTGAGGCTTGGGCAGATCCACACTGACTTTCATGGCAATGCTGCTCAATGGGTGGTGTGGTGTACCTCCACCGGGAGGGGTGGAATATCTGGGTGTTTTGTCTCGTGATGTTGGCAGTCACCACTAACACCCGCCTTTCCATTAGGATCTGATTTATGTAATTCATGAGGGTTTGGAGCATGGACCTCTTCTACTGTATCATTCCTTGTTCATTTGGCTGATTGACGAATTCTATAAAGAAGAGCGTCTCTTCATCAAATTCTGAGTTATGCTGAGGTATCACTTATATGCTTGAGGTGGGGTTCATGCTTGATTCTTTCCCTTTATTGCTCAGGTTTTACTGAAAACTACAGTTGTCAGTGACATCAACACAGTCAGTTAATTGCTGAATCCCAACGGAGAATGCAATGGCAACCCACTCCAGTCCTCTTGCCTGGAAACCCCATGGACGGAGGAGCCTGATAGGCTACAGTCCATGGGGTTGCTAAGAGTCGGACACGACTGAGCAACTTCACTTTCAATTTTCACTTTCATGCATTGGAGAAGGAGATGGCAACCCACTCCAGTGTTCTTGCCTGGAGAATCCCAGGGACAGAGGAGCCTGTTGGGTGCCGTCTATGGGGTCACACATAGTCGGACACGACTGACGCGACTTAGCAGCAACAATCTCAGATTAACAAAACCAGCATTACCACCAATATTTTTTTGTTATTTTTTTAAGGGGGTAGGGGTGATGCAGTTCTTGGTCTTTAGAGTATATTCCATTAAGATGTTCAATAAAGTCTATTTTAACATCACTCAGAGAACTCTCTGTATGTTTACGCCACCAACGGTATAAACATTTAGGTTCATTTACCTCATGTTTCTTTTACTTTTTAGGATTTATTTTAATTTGACTGTTATATAAAATATTTATATGATTCCAAAATCAAGTCCTCAAGATATATCCAAGAACTCCAGCTACTATCCCTAATTCATTAATGTCATTCACTCCCTCTCCTTAGGTAACTAGTTTATTTTATGGTTTAGGTTTATACTATTTATTTTAAAAAGAAAATATATACAGACATATAGACATGCATTTGCATCTCTCTTTCTTTGATACAAGGAAGTAAAATAGACTCATTCTATTTATCATATATTTTTCACTTAACACTACATTATCTAATTCTATCAGTTCAGTTCAGTTCAGTCACTCAGTTGTGTCCAACTCTTTGCTACCCCATGAATTGCAGCACGCCAGGCCTCCTTGTCCATCACCAACTCCCGGAGTTCACCCAGATTCACGTCCATCTAGTCGGTGATGCCATCCAGCCATCTCATCCTCTGTTGTCCCCTCTCCTCCTGCCCCCAATTCCTCCCAGCATCAGAGTCTTTTCCAATGAGTCAAC
>SJYX01005604.1:177215-190309 GCA_006410675.1 Oreotragus oreotragus | reverse complement strand
TACTTTGGCCACCTCATGCAAAGAGTTGACTCATTGGAAAAGACTCTGTTGCTGGGAGGGATTGGGGGCAGGAGGAGAAGGGGACAACAGAGGATGAGATGGCTGGATGGCATCACTGACTCGATGGACGTGAGTCTGAGTGAACTCTGGGAGTTGGTGATGGACAGGGAGGCCTGGTGTGCTGCGATTCATGGGGTCACAAAGAGTCGCACACGACTGAGCGACTGAACTGAACTGAAGAGAAGAAAATGGTAAGCATGCATTAAATCATTACAAATCATTCATTAGGGAAAAAGAAACATACACTGTGCCAGGATCCCTGAACTATTTGCTTTTCTTCTCTCTCGAGGCAAATATTTGCTTACCTTTCAATGAGTTTACTTAGGGTTGTGGGAAATCTCAAAGATTGTTCAAGCATGGTCATTCCACCAAGAAACACTGGTTGGCCAGAAAGTTCACTTAGGTTTTTCCAATAACATCGTAGGAAAACCCAAACTTTTTGGCTAACCCAGTATATACACAGGCCCGCATGGAATACTCAGACTTACACTAATGTTTTCTATTTGGGACACTCAGGACCTCCAGTCAAATCACATCTGAGTTTCTTTTTGTAGTCATTCAGTCTTTTCAGTGAATTGGTTTTAAAGTTGCTCTTTTGTATGTACTGTAACTAGGTTCTTAATTCTAATCACTTATTTATAATAAATTTAGATTCTGAAGAGCAACTAGAAAAATTTAAAAAAAAAATTGGTAAAATCTGACTGTCTCTTCTTTCTGGAATCCTTCATGATCCTTCATGTTCAAATTCTCCCCCTCTACCACATGTCTCACTTTCGCCCTGAAAACTTTCCTGAGACATCTGCTAATCTCCTTAGTCAGTATCTCTCTTTGCACATTCATTCACTTTATTGATGTATTCATTCCCCAAATATTCATTAAGTACCACACTCTGTGCAGAGACTCATTACTTTGGGCCCTAAACTCTGATAATGTCTTCCCTTATCACTTCTACTAGACTAAATGCCTAAGAGAGTAGACCACCGATTACTGATCTATACATCGTACAGAAACCTATCAGTTCAGTTCAGTTTAGTCACTCAGTCGTATCCGACTCTTTGCGACCCTATGAATCGCAGTACGCCAGGCCTCCCTGTTCATCACCATCTCCCGGAGTTCACTCAGACTCACGTCCATCGAGTCCGTGATGCCATCCAGCCATCTCATCCTCTGACATCCCCTTCTCCTCCTGCCCCCAATCCCTCCCAGCATCAGACTCTTTTCCAATGAGTCAACTCTTCGCATGAGGTGACCACAGTACTGGAGTTTCAGCTTTAGCATCATTCCTTCCAAAGAACACCCAGGGCTGATCTCCTTCAGAACAGACTGGTTAGATCTCCTTGCAGTCCAAGGGACTCTCAAGAGTCTTCTCCAACACCACAGTTACAGTACAAAAACCTATATATAGTAAGTGCTTCACACAAAAGCTAGAGATTATTATTATTTTTAACCATATGTTTTTCAAATATTTCAGTGACCCCCAAAGAGAGAATTCATACATCAAAAACATTCATAAAAACTTTAATCCATTGGTTCCTGTGTTTCACCTGTGGTGTTAACAAAAGGAATTAAAACTTCAGATGCATAAAACCAAATTATAACCTGGACAATACTGACCTATAAATTAGTATACTCAGGGGATAGTATCAATTTTCTAACTTATGGACAATAATTACACACTTAAAATTTTTGCTAATGAAACAGGAATAAAAGCCTAATTATGTATAAAAATTATATCCAGCAAAAAAGTTTAGGGGACTGAGAATACTGTTTATATTATGAAGAATATATATTAGAATTTATATTATCATATGCAGTCTCTTAAGCATTCTTATTATGTAAAATAAATCAAAAGGCTTTATTTATATAATCATTAACATTTAATATTAATAAACAAATATTCTCAATTAATGCTATTTATATACAGTTATGAATAGCAAAGTTTCTTTAGTTTTCCTCCAGGATATTTTTCTATCAGAAGTTTTCTTATGTAGAACTGTTCAGTTTGATGCTCACATGCCACATTTTAAGAAAACTCCTTTTACATGCCCTGTTTTTGCCAAGAAGATTCCTTTCAACTTTTCTAAGAAATATCAGAGAATATTTTCTCTCAAGCAAATTTGGAGTTGGAGTTAGCTTAGGCATTTGAAAGCAGGAAATCTCTTTTCATTTGCTTATCCCTAGTAACTAGTGCAACATTTGCCTCATGATAGCAACAGCAAATGCTTGCTCAGTGAATGAATGAATTTTGCCCTTCTATGACATTCAACTTTAAATATATATTTTTAAAAATCCANACAGAGATGTGTATAAGAGACAGGGAGTTAGCTTAGGCATTTGAAAGCAGGAAATCTCTTTTCATTTGCTTATCCCTAGTAACTAGTGCAACATTTGCCTCATGATAGCAACAGCAAATGCTTGCTCAGTGAATGAATGAATTTTGCCCTTCTATGACATTCAACTTTAAATATATATTTTTTAAAATCCACGTTTTAATTTTTCTAAGGATTTGCAGCTATTATTTTTTAATATTAAATAAATAGCTAAAGACCTAATTGTAACATAGTATTATCATATTGATACAATATTAGCATTAATATAGCAATCAGTGTATTTCAATATTTTTAAGTGTTGGCATTTATATACTAATTTCTGATGACATTTGACATTTCAGAGGTATCATACTATAACATAATAAAAGCACAATAATGTATAAAAATTACATTCACCAGATGAATGTAGGGATTGAGAATACTGTTTATATTATGAAGAATTTATATTATCATATGGAGTCTTTTAAGCTTTCTGATTACGTGAAATATATCAAAAGGCTTGTATTTGTATAATCATTAAAATTTAATATTAAGAAGCAAATATTCCCAATTAATACTTTCTAAGTATTAATGCACTGATGGTTATTAACAGGGCAGAAGTAGAAAGGGGTGACAGGATGAGATGGTTGGATGGCCTCACTGATCAATAGATACGAGTTTGAGCAAACTCTGGGAGATGGTGAGGGACAGGGAGGTCTGGTGTGCTGCAGTCCATGGGGTCACAAAGAGTTGGACACAACTTAGCGACTTAACAACAATAATATATCTATAATTCAGAATTCAGTTACGGTATTGTAACTATAGTTCCTATCACAAGAAAGACACAAATGAGAAGAAAGCTCTATAAAGCAGACTTTTCCTTCTTGGATATTTAATAACAATGAAGTGCAAGTATTAGTCACTCAGTCATGCCTGATGCCCATCATGCTCCTCTCTTCATGGAATTCTCCAGGCCCGAATAATGGAGTGGATAGCCATTCCCTTCTCCAGGGGATTTCCAGGATTGAATCCAGATCTCCTGCATTACAGTCAGATTCTTTACCATCTGAACTGCCAATATTTAATTTTTACTATATCCATTAAAGTTTATAAAATAGTTTCACATATATCATCTAAACTCATCTCACCACAACTTTTGGAGATGGGTTTCAATATTCTGGTACCACAGCCTGAGAATCTGAGGCTTACTCAGAGAGATCAGTAGGTGTGTACAAAATCACACACTGTAGCTTTTACCTACCCCACTCACCAATTTATAGAAATTCACTCTAGAGTTTAAAGATAGATGTAGAAACATATGTTTAAAACTAATTAACTATTAAAAACCTTTTCTAATTCCATCACTAATTTGGTGAAATTGCAAATGAACAAAAATGATAATAAAATCCTTGGCTAATGCATGGCATAATGAAGATGTTAATGAGTCAAATACTTAGGTATATTCTGTGAAACTCATCAAGTCAGTGTAATGGGAATTCTGGGCATGTCTTGCTGCTGTTAAACCTCCCACTAGGGCAGCAGGCATACAGCTGGGTCAGGTTCCTGAACAGGCCAGAACGTTCTGGGATCTGTTACTGTTCAGCTCCCAAATAATATTAAGATGAGCATGATTAGAACTTACAAGGATTAATTCATAGCTAGGATGGGATGGCAATAGAAAATGTCAAGATTGTAGTACAGAAATAGAGCAGATGACTCAACAATGAACAGGGATTCTGTGGTAGTCAGACCAAGAAGCACCACAGAATTGAATGAAATAAATCATAATAGTAACAGCTACGACATATACTCTATCTAATGTTCTGGGTCCTCTTCTCAGCACCTTACATATATTACCTGATGCAGTTCTCAGACAAACTATATTAGGTATATAATTACGCTTATCACACAGGAAGGAGCTAGCTTAGTTACCGTACAAGGTCATACAAGCCACAGAGTAGGACTTCAGACTGCAGCAGCCTGGTGGACCCAATGCTCTTAACCACACTCACATCCACATGTTCTGTTTTATACACCCCACCCCCCAATTCCCAGTCCTCAGCTTGCAGACCTTATTCCTACTATACCAAACTAGAAACAGTTTACTGAACTTGATATGCTTTATCTGAGTCTTTCTTTATAAATTATTTTCCTTTCCTCATGGATTGCCCTTCCTTAATCCTCTTCTCCTTTGGGGAATCTTTTCTATACATGAAGATTAAAAAAAAAATCTTATATAAAGCCCATTTTAAAATTAAGATTTATAAAAATTTTACCTCTCCTGAACTCAATAATATTAATTACTTCCTCACTTGATTCCCACTGCACTTCTTAGATAGCCATCAATTCAAGTTTCATTTGTCCATTTACGTATCTTTATCATCTTCAAGCCAGAGCCCTCCTTGAAGACATGGGCTCTGTATTTCACTCTTCTTTGCTGTATCAGTGCATTATATAAGGTCTCTCACATAGTAAATGTACATAATACATATTTCTTTAATAAATGAATGAATGAATTATTAACAATAAATGGATAGCTTTCAAGAGCATATGGTATGATTTTATGTATTCTCTTATTTTTTGATATAGACACACACACACATATGACAAATACTCATGCCACTATATGGCACCAATCATGAACACCACAGACAACTGAAAAAGCTAGGTTCAGAGAAATCAGTATCAGTTCCTCCAACTTTAAATCCTGCTCTGGAGATGTGGAAATGCCAATTCTTTCCCCAGAATCAAGAAGGACTTGTGTCAGGGTTTTCAATCATCCCAAATTGATTTGTCCACTTTTATGCAGAATATTCTATTTTCTTATTGAAGTATAGTTTGTTTATAATGTTCCGTTAGTTTCTTATATACAGCAAAGGGATTCAGTTATATATTTTTCTTTCCCCTTATAGGTTATTACAAAATGTCAAACATAGTTCCCTATGCTACACAGTAGGTCCTTGTTGGTTATCTATTTTATACATAGTAGTGTGCATAGGTTAATTCCAAACTCCTAATTTATCCTACCCCTTGACTTTCTCCAGGATATTCTACTGTTAATCATCCCACCAGAATATGATTCAAGGCAGCTCTCTCTCTCAAGGTTTTGTTTGTTCGTTTTTACTGCCAGCTCTGTGTCACTGTGATTGGACATACACAGCAGTGCCAACAGAGGTTCACATCCCCTCATATCTTGTCCTCTTTCCCAATATAGATTCCTTGGATGATAAAGTTTCTCTGTTTCTCACCTTTATGTTTCCCATAGCATTAATCACACTCTTTTACCTAGAGGAGATGCTCTGATATATATTTATAAAATAAATATGTAAGCTTATAATGCTCTCTCTATAGTCAGTTTATCGCTCAAGTTTTTATATAGCAAACTACATGTTTGCTTTTCTTCCAGTTTTACTGAGCTATAATTGACAAAAGAGCTCAGCTGGTAAAGAATCTGCCTGCAATGCAGGAGATCCCAGTTTGACTCCTGGGTCAGGAAGACCCCCTGGAGAAGGGATAGGCCAACCTCTCCAGGATTCTTGGGCTTCCCTGGTAGGTCTGATGGTGAAGAATCTGTCTGCAATGTGGGAGACCTGGATTTGATCCCTGGATTGGGAAGATCGCCTGGAGGAGGGCATGGCAACCCACTGCAGTGTTCTTAAGTACATCATCAAGCATCACCGTAAGTCTAGCAAGGAGCCATCATTTCACATAGATACAAGATTTAAAAAAATAGTAAAACCTTTTTTTTTATGATGAGAAGTTTTAGGATTTACTTTTCAAAAAACTTTCATATATAACATCCCTAGCATTTATCTATCGCATAAGCAGAAGTCATACCTTTTGACCACCTTTATCTAATTCCTCCTACCACCAACCCCAGTTATTGGTAACCACAAACCTTATCTCTTTTTATATGAGTTTTTTTGTTCTGTTTTTTTTTTCTTTGATTTTGAAGTCATAATTGACCTATAACACTATAGTTACTGTTACATGACGTACTGATTTGGTATTTCTATACGTTTCAAAATGACACCATGATAATTCTTTACCATATGACCCACCAGGGAAGCCCAAGTCTTGTTACATAATGTCAATTTATTGCTCAACTTTTATTCAAAATTTTGTTAGATTTATAAGCAATCTTCTAACTAGGATACTGATATAGTTTAAGCTTCTAACAGAAATATTTTTGTGCTATTAGTTAGTAAGGATGGTATTTATTTTTTACCTATTGGTTTTGATTCATTTAGAATACCTAGAGAATCCCCATGGACAGAGGAGCCTGGGGGGCTACAGTCTGGGTAGAGATTACAAATTCTCTAATTTAGCTTCTCAGAGGTGCCTATTAGCATGACTTAACTGTTTGTGGACAATCCACTAGCTTAAACAGGCACTCCCTGAAGTCAAGCATAATGTATAAGAAAGTCAATTCATGCATAAAGGACTAGCCTTATACCCTTCATTCTAATTCAGAAATGGAAATGTCAGATAAATCCCTAACAATGTGAAGGTTGGTCAAACACAGACTCACAAGTCAAACAAGATTTTAAAACTCAAATGGGTCAGTGTAGAATCAACAAGAAGTACTCCTTTCAAGAGCACACATATCATAATATATATAAAGTGACTATCCATACCATGGGCCCCAAAAGAAGTAGGTTAAAGAAAGACTTAAATCAACTTACTTCATACTTTTATGCATCAAACACTCAACTAAGCCAAACCAAACCAAAAAAACACTTTCTGCAAGCTCAATACACATCAGGCACTTTGATAAATCTTCAGGCAGATACAAAGAGAGTTTTTGCCTCCAGGAGTTACAGATGTCTAACCAAATAAAACATGGCATGTGCTGCAACAGAGTTAAGTTTAAACTTCACTGGAACACAGAAGAAGGTGCAATTGACAGGAGAAGGTGGGGTGGGAGGCTTCACAGAAGAGGTGGCATTTCAGGAGGCTCTGCCCTAATGAGGAACCAAAGTTTGTGAGATTAGGAAAAGACACTCCAGGCACAGAGAAGAAAAAATGCAAAAACACGCAGGTTAGGCAACATCATGGAATGACTGCAAAAATAATTCTGTGTGACCAGAGGGAATGAGGCCTAGGGAGAGAAACATACAATTGTTATGGATATAAAGGAAGACAGCCATTGAATGAGACTTGCTAAGGTCATGAAGATCACGGAAAACTGCAAAGAGAGCTAAACACGCCCATGTATGTTCGCCCCCAAGCCATTTATCACTGCACCTATAACAAGTTATAGTTATTTGTCCACAATCATTTTGTTTTCTTCATTTAAACTCTAAGTCTCTTGTGGGCAAAGCTAAGACACAGATAGCCACTAGGCACACTAAACATGCTCAGCATCACTAATTATTAAAAAATGCAAATTAAAACTACAATGAGGTATCAGCTCACACCAGTCAGAATGGTCATCATCAAAAGTCTACAAATAATAAATGCTAGAAAGGGTGTGGAGAAAAGGGAACTCATATACTGTTGGTGCGAATGTAAATTGGTGCAGCAACTATTGAGAACAGTAAGGAGGTTCCTTAAGAAATTAAAAATAGAGTTTCCTTATGATCCACTAAACCCACTCCTGGGCATATAGCTGAAGAAAACTCTAATTCAAAAAGACACATGCACTCAAATGTTCCGAGCAACCCTATTTACAATAACCAAGACATGGAAGAAACTCAAATGTTCATCCACTGATAAAAGGATAAAGAATATGTTGTACATATAGATAATGGAATACTACTCAGCTATAGAAAAAAAAAAATAATGCCATTTAAAACAACATGGATGGGCCTAGATAGTCTCATACTAAGTGAATAAGAGAAAGATATCATATGATATCACTTAAATATGGAATCTCAAATATGATACAAAGGAACTTATTTACAAAACAAACAGACTTCATGCACACAGAAAGTAAACTTACTGCTAAAGGGACGAGGGGGTAGATAAAATCAGAAGTTGGGATTAGCAGATACACTTTTCTACATATTAAACAAACCACAAGGACCTACTGTATAGACCTGTGAACTACATTTAATATCTTATAGTACATAGTAAACTATAATGGGAAAAAAACATGAAAAAGTTTCATATATATACTTTTCGTATATATGTGTGTGTGTATATATATGTATCTATCTCCAGGATATTTTGCTGAACACAAGAAACTAACACAACATTGTAAATTAAATATACTTCAATAAAAAGTTAAAAAAATAACAACTGCAAAGAGTATACTGAATGAGCAAATGATACCTTCTCATAACACAAAGAAAAAGAAATGCAAGAAGGCAAGTGGTTGTCTGAGAAGACCTTACAAATAGTCGAAAAAAGAAGAGAAGCAAAAGGCAAAAAAGAAAGGAAAGATATGCCATCTGAATGAGGAGGTCCAGAGAATAGCGAGGAGAGATAAGAAAGCTTTCTTAAGTGAATGATGCAAAAAATAGAGGTTAGCAATAGATAGGAAAGGACAGAGATCTCTACAAGAAAATTGGAGATACCAACCAAGAGAACATTTCATGCAAAGATGGGCACAATAAAGGACAGAAATGATATGGACCTAACAGAAGCAGAAGAGATTAAGAAAAGATGGTAAGAATACACAAAAGGAGTATACAAAAAAGGTTTTAATGATCCAGATAATCACGACAGTGTGGTCACTCACCCAGAGGCAGATATCCTGGAATGTAATGTCAAGTGTGTGTGTGTGTGTGTGTGCGCGCGCGCGTGTGCATGCATACACGCTCTGCTGCTGCTGCTAAGTCCCTTCAGTCGTGTCCGACTCTGTGTGACCCCAGAGACGGCAGCCCGCCAGGCTCCCTCGTCCCTGGGTTTCTCCAGGCAAGAACACTGGAGTGGGTTGCCACTGCCTTCTCCAATGCATGAAAGTGAAAAGTGAAAGTGAAGTCGCTCAGTCATGTCCGACTCTAAGTGACCCCATGGTCTGCAGGCCACCAGACTCCTCCATCCATGGGATTTTCCAGGCAAGAGTACTGGAGTTGGGTGCCACTGCCTTCTCCCATACACGCTCTAACTAGCTTCAATTGTATCCGACCCATAGTGACCCCATGGACTGTAGCCCACCAGGCTCCTCTGTCCATGGGATTCTCCAGGCAAGAATGCTGGACTGAATTGCCATGCTCTCCTCCAGGGGATCTTCCCCAGTTAGGGATCAAATTTGTATCTTTTGCAGCTCCTGCACTGCAGGTAGATTCTTTCTCTCTGAGCCATCAGGGGAGCTCTGGGAAGTCAAATGGGCTTTAGGAAACACTACTATGAACAAAGCTAGTGGAGATGATGGAATTCTAGCTGAACTATTTCAAATATTAAAGATGATGCTATTAAAGTGCTGCATTCAATATGTTAGCAAATTTGGGAAATTCAGCAGTGGCCACAGCATAGGGAAAGGTCAGGTTTCACACCAATCTCAAATAAAGATAATGCCAAAGAATGTACAAACTACCATACAGCTGCACTCATTTCACTTGCTAGCAAAGTAATATTCAAAATTCTTCAAATTAGGCTTTTCCCATACATGAAACAAAGACTTCCAGATGTACAAGCTGGGTTTAGAAAAGGCAGAGGAACTAGAGATCAAATTGCCATCATCCAATGGACCACAGAGAAACCAAGAGAATTCCATGAAAAAAAAAAATCTACTTCTGTTTCATGGACTACGTTAAAGCCTTTGACAGTGTAGGATCACAACAAACTGTGGAAAATTCTTACAGAGATGGGAATACCAAACCACCTTACCTGCCTCCTGAGAAACCTCAATGCAGGTCAAGAACCGAGTTAGAACTAGATATGGAACAACGGAATGGTTCAAAATTGGGAAAGGGGTACATCAAAGCTATATACTATCACCTTGCTTATTTAACTTATACACAGAGTTCAGTTCAGTCACTCAGTCGTGTCCGACTCTTTGTGTCCCCATGGACTGCAGCACGTCAGGCCTCTTGTCAATCACCAACTCCTGGAGTTTACTCAAACTCATGTCCATTGAGTCGGTGATACCATCCAACCATCTCATCCTCTGTCATCCCCTTCTCTTCTTGCTTTCAATCTTTCCCAGCATCAGGGTCTTTTCCAGTGAGTCAGTTTTTCACATCAGGTGGCCAAGGTATTGGAGTTTCAGCTTCAACACCAGTCCTTCCAATGAATATTCAGGATTCATTTCCTTTAGGGTGGACTAGTTGGATCTCCTTGCTGTCCAAGGGACTCTCAAGAGTCTTCTCCAACACCACAGTTCAAAAGCATCAATTCTTTGGTGCTCAGCTTTTTTATAGTTCACCTCTCACATCCATACATAACTAATGGAAAAACCATAGCCTTGACTAGATGAAACTTTGTTGGCAAAATAATGTCTCTGCTTTTTAATAAGCTGTCTAGGTTGGGCATAACTTTTCTTCCAAGGAGCAAGTGTTGTTTAATTTCATGGATGCATTCACTATCTGCAGTGATTCTGGAGCCCCCCAAAATAAAGTCTGTCACTGTTTTCATTATTTCCCCATCTCTTTGTCATGAAGTGATGGGACCGGATGCCATGATCTTAGTTTTTTGAATGTTGAGCTTTAAGCCAACTTTTTCACTTTCCTCTTTCACTTTCATCAAGAGATTCTTTAGTTCTTTGCTTTCTGCCATAAATGTAGTGTCATCAGCATATTTGAGGTTATTGATATTTCTCCTGGCAATCTTGATTCCAGCCTCTGCTTCATCCATTCCAACATTTATCATGATGTACTCTGCATATAAGTCAAATAAGCAGGGTGACAATATACAGCCTTGACGTACTTCTTTCCCGATTTGGAACCAATCTGTTGTTCCATGTCCAGTTCTAACTGTTGCTTCCTGACCTGCATACAGATTTCTCAGGAGACAGATTAGATGGTCTGGTATTCCCATCACTTTAAAAATTTTCCACAGTTTGTTGAGATCCACACAGTCAAAGGCTTTGGCATAGTCAATAAAGCAGAAGTAGACGTTTTTCTGGAACTCTTACTTTTTCGATGATCCAGCGGATGTTGGCAATTTGATCTCTGGTTCCTCTGCCTTTTCTAAAACCACCTTGAACATCTGGAAGTTTACGGTTCACATATTGCCNGCCCAACTCTTGAAAGTTTTCCACAGTTTATTGGGATCTACACAATCAAAGGCTTTGGCATAGTCAATAAGGCAAAAGTAGGTGTTTTTCTGGAACTCTCTCACTTTTTCAATGATTCAGCGGGTTTTGGCAATTTGATCTTTGGTTCCTCTGCCTTTTCTAAAACCAGCCTCAACATCTGGAAGTTTGCAGTTCATGTCCTATTCAAGACTGGCTTGGAGAATTTTGAGCATTATTTTGCTAGCTTGTGAGATGAGTGCAACGGTGCAGTAGTTTAAACATTCTAACCTTTTCCAGTCCTGTGGCCACTGCTGAGTTTTCCAAATTTGCTGGCATATTGAGTGCAGCACTTTCACAGCATCATCTTTCAGGATTTGGAGTAGCGCAACTGGAATTCCATCATCTCCACTAGCTTTCTTTGTAATGATGCTTTCTAAGGCCCACTTGACTTCACATTCCAGGATGTCTGGCTCTAGGTGAGTGATCACACCATCGTGATTATCTTCGTCGTGAAGATCTTTTTTGTATAGTTCTTCTGTGTATTCTTGCCACCTCTTCTTAATATCTTCTGCTTCTGTTAGGTCCATACCATTTCTGTCCTTTATCGAGCCCATCTTTGCATAAAATGTTCCCTTGGTGTCTTTAATTTCCTTGAAGAGATCTCTAGTCTTTCCCATTCTGTTGTTTTCCTCTATTTCTTTGCATTGATTACTGAGGAAGGCTTTATTTCTTTTTGCTATTCTTTGGAACTCTGCATTCACATGTTTATATCTTTCCTTTTCTTCTTTGCTTTTCACTTCTCTTCTTCTCACAGCTATTTGTAAGGCCTCCCCAGACAGCCATTTTACTTTTTTGCCTTTCTTTTCCATGGGGATGGTCTTAATCCCTGTCTCCTGTACAATGTCACGAACCTCTGTCCATGGTTCATCAGGCACTCTTAACTATCAGATCTAGTCCCTTAAATCTATTTCTCACTTCCACTGTATAATCATAAGGAGTTTGATTTAGGTCATACCTAAATGGTCTAGTGGTTTTCAGTACTTTCTTCAATTTAAGTCTGAATTTGGCAATAAGGAGTTCATGATCTGAGCCACAGTCAGCTCCTGGTCTTGTTTTTGTTGACTGTATAAAGCTTCTCCATCTTTGGCTGCAAAGAATATAATCAATCTGATTTCGGTGTTGACCATCTGGTGATATCCATGTGTAGAGTCGAGTCTTGTGTTGTTGGAAGAGGATGTTTGCTATGACCAGTGCATTTTCTTGGTAAAACTCTATTATAGTCTTTGCCCTGCTTCATTCTGTACTCCAAGGCCACATTTGCCTGTTATTTCAGGTGTTTCTTGACTTCCTATTTTTGCTTTCCAGTCCCCTATAATGAAAAGGACATCTTTTTTGGGTGTTAGTTCTAAAAGGTCTTGTAGGTCTTCATAGAACCATTCAGCTTCAGCTTCTTCAGCATTACTGGTTGGGGAATAGACTTGGATTACTGTGATACTGAATGGTTTGCTTTGGAAACGAACAGAGATCATTCTGTCATTTTTGAGATTGCATCCAAGTACTGCATTTCTATGTAAATGCCTGACTTTTTTTTTTTTTTTTTT
>SJYX01005604.1:160401-177175 GCA_006410675.1 Oreotragus oreotragus | reverse complement strand
GGAACAGAGATCATTCTGTCATTTTTGAGATTGCATCCAAGTACTGCATTTCTATGTAAATGCCTGACTTTTTTTTTTTTTTTTTTTCTGATTATAACCTTGTGCTAAGTGTGCAGAGCTAAAAATGTTGAAGTTCATGGCCAAATTTTCACAAGTCCCTTTGTATATTGGTGTAAATCTTGAGTAGGTAAATGGCATGTTCAGTTTCTGTTTGCCTGCTGTCTCTGTAAGTCACTCAGCTTTCTTTAAAGCCTAACCACTCATTTCTGAGTCTATGGAAAGAAATCTGGCTTTTTTCAGACTTCTGTGCTTTTTTCATATGTGCCAAAGTAGCAAAATCATTTAAAATTCATCAGCTATTTAATCTGTTTATTTTAAAATTTATATTATCCACCAACTGTAGTTTAATTTTGGATTTATTTACTACTTGATAAGCATATCAGTAAATGTAATATTTTATTATTTAAGTATCTTTTTCTTTTCATTTTATGTGTGCTCTTTTTATTTTTGTTTAATGCATTTTGGGGCACTTACTGTATTTAAGACCTACATTAGGTTTTCATAAAATAAGACCCTTGACTTGTTACGGAGCCAGGAATTGGAAGCCTTCATCCTTGCATATTGGTTCCATCCACCACCAAACAAAATTGTTCCCTCTTCTCTTCCCTTAACCCTTTGTATATTCTTGTGTTTTAGCATTATACTGTATTGTCTTCCCAGTTATACTGCAAGCTTCCTGATGGCAGAAGTCAAATTCTGTAGCACCTGTACTTGTAGTAGGCACATTCTATGAAAGTTTGATTGCTGAAGGAAGAATGGATGGATACAGTAACAAACAAATGCTAGTAATCTTGTGATTAAAGTTAGTTAAGTCACTGACAAGTAATAGTAAAGTCAATTCCTAATGTGCTCTTGAACTCTGTTAGTCTTATGAAAGTTTTTTGAAGATCAGTTTACAAAGCTGCCAGGGTATATAAGAAGACGTAGCGCAAAGCAGATGCTAAGTGGGAGAGAAGTTTCTACCATAGTCTATGTAGACCTAATGGTTCCAGAAGGCGAAGAGCCATTGGTGAGATCTCTTTAGTGATGGACTAGTCTATACGTCTATTTAGGCATGAAGGTCTTTGTGTTTACTCAAAGTAAACATTAGGGTCTGGTTTTATTATGGTCCTTTCATACTTTGGGCTTCCCTTATGGCTCAGCTGGTAAAGAATCTGCCTGCAACGCGGGAGATGTGTCCCTGAGTTGGGAAAATCCCCTGGAGAAGGGAAAGGCTACACACTCCTGTATTCTGGCCTAGAAAATTCCATGGACTGTATAGTCCGGGGGTCAGCAAAGAGTCTGATATGACTGAGTGACTTTCACTTTCACTTTCTTTTCATACTTTAGGAAATTTTCATTGAGAAAGTAATTATTTGAGACAAACACAAGTTGTTAATGATTTCCCTGGTGGCTCTGACAGTAAGATCTCCCTGCAGTGCAGTGGGTCTGGGTTTGATCCCTGGGTTGGGAAGATCCCCTGGAGAAGGGAATGGCTACACACTCCAGTATTCTTGTGTGGAGAATTCCATGGACAAGGGAGCCTGGTGGGCTATAGCCCAAGGGATTGCAAAGAGTCAGTCATGCCTGAGTGACTAATGCTTAAGTTATACATTCAGTAATATCTGTGTGGGCTGGTCATAAAGCCTGTGATACTTGGACTAAGTTTTGTGGCTCTATCTTGAATCTTTGTGGGAAGTCCCTTAAATGTCTTACTGTCCATAAGACACATCTTTCAGCCCAGAATATGACCGAATGAGTTCTAATTTCTTTATTGGTATTTAGTTATTTAAACTTAATATGTCAGAGTATTCAGGAAAAAAACTTGAAGAATACTTCAATGAAGTTTAGTAAATACAAATATAGATTGATTGACTCAATATAGGAAACTTCTATAACATTAAAACATTTTCTTTTCTTTCAGGGTGCTCTGGAACAGGGCTCAAATTCTCAGCTCATGGCTGTCCAATACACAGAAACCACTAGTATCAGGTAAGAAAGTGTGGAGGCTCTTGGTTAAGGTATTCTAAGTACCTGGTATTTCAGTAAAGTTGAAATGCACATTTTGCTTCCATCTTAAACTTGTTCCCATCATTATCTTATAGAAATAGATTATTCAGCTATATGTAGTAACTTATAGATCTCTGTAACCAGAATATTTCATTCAATTACTATGTGTATGTTAAAAATATATTCATTTTTTGACACATTATTATGATGGCATATTATTTCTTCATTAGTTAAAAATGTTTTTAATCTCTTAGTTCAGTCGCTAAGTTGTGTCTGACTCTTTGTGAGCCCATGCACTGCAGCACACCAGGTCTCCCTGTCCATCACCAACTCCCAGAGCTTACTCAAACTCATGTCCGTGCGTCAGTGATGCCATGCAACCATCTCATCCTCCGTTTTTTCCCTTCTCCTCATGCCTTGAATCTTTCCTAGCATCAGGGTCTTTTCAGATGAGTCAGTTCTTCACATCAGGTGGCCAAAGTTTTGGAGTTTCAGCTTCAGCATCAGTCCTTCCAATGAATATTCAGGACTGATTTCCTTTAGGATGGACTGGTTGGATCTCCTTGCAGTCCAAGGGATTCTCAAGAGTCTTCTCCAACAACACAGTTCAAAAACAACAATTCTTTGGTGCTCAGCTTTCTTTATGGTCCAATTCTCACTTCCATACATGACCACGGGAAAAACAATAGCCTTGACTAGACGGACTTTTTTGGCAAAGTAATGTCTCTACTTTTTAATATGATGTCTAGGTTGGTCATTACTTTTCTTCCAAGGAGCAAGTGTCTTTGAATTTCATGGCTGCAGTCACCATTTGCTGTGATTTTGGAGCCCCCCAAAAATAAAGTCTGTCACTGTTTCCCCATCTATTTCCCATGAAGTAGTGGGACCACATGCCATAATCTTAGTTTTCTGAATGTTGAGCTTTAAGCCAACTTTTTTCACTCTCCTCTTTCGCTTTCAGCAAGAGGCTCTTCAGTTCTCCTTTGCTTTCTGCCATAAGGGTGATGTCATCTGCATATCTCAGGTTATTGATATTTCTCCCGGCAGTCTTGATTCCAGCTTGTGCTTCTTCCAAACCACTTTGCCAACAGAGATCCATATAATCAAAGCTATGGTTTTTCCAGTGGTCATGTATGGATGTGTGAGCTGGACCATAAAAAAGACTGAGAGCCAAAGAACTGATGCTTTCAAACTGTGGTGCTGAAGAAGACCCCTGAGAGTCCCCTGGACAAAAAGGAGAACAAACCAGTCAATCGTACAGGAAATCAACCCTGAATATTCATTGGAAGGACTGACACTGAAGCTCCAATATTTTGGCCACTTGATACGAAGAACCAACTCACCAGAAAAGATTTTGACTGTTTAGGAACATTTTCCAGAATTCTTCTATTGCCTTTTAATCAGCTCCAATCATGCCTCTTTTAATTGCATTGATCATAAAGTTATTGTGATTCAAAGCGATTTAGAGACTAATTGTTTTTGGCACACGAACCCTTGACACATTTATATTAAACCTCATTGGCACCTACTCAATTGATGCTTCTTGGCAACTGCTCTGTTAGTTATTATCAACTGACAATCAGATTTTAATCAAAGTTTTAATCTTAACTATGTACTGAAAATTTACACGTGGTCCATGCCAGCCAATTTAGGGGAAAAGAAGTCCAAGTGGGTCTTTGAATTTTGGCTAAGTGATCATCAACGTTGACACCCATGTGATTCTAATTCAATGCTACACAGACTGATCCAATATGATATATGAAAGAAAAGGGGGTTGTTTGAAGAATAAGGTGTTTAAAACATTTATCATTTAAAAATATAATTTTGTGAGACCAAAATTATAATTTAGAAACACAAGTAAGATAATAACTGTCTTTTAGAATCTAGCAAAAACGTGTGTAAATCCTACCAGGGTTTATGCCCATTTACACACCTGGTATTCATAATGGCTGGTTGGTGGCAAACAATGGTCAAGCACGTGGACTCTGGAGTAATATTCCCTGAGTTCAAGCTCAGTTCCAACACTTACAAGTTGTGAGCCTCGGGTACCCTTTAAAACTCTCTGCCTTAGTTTTCTCATGTGTTAAATGAGGATCAGAGTCACATTTCCAAGACAATGTTGTAGTGAGGATCAGATGAATTACTGAGAGAACCATTTGCCACAGTTCCGGGTTTCTCACATACCCCCTAAAGAAATTGGAGACTGTAATTATACCATGGTCTGCACTCGGATAACTGTGAGACAAAATGATAAAGTGCTGTAAGAAAGGTACGGATAAAACTCTCTGGCTACACTGTCTTTCAAATTACTTTTTAATGGAAAAGTTATAAACCAGAGAAGGAAGAAAATGATGCTGGCAGGTATCCCTGTAATAAAAAAGAGCAAACACAGAGAAAGAAAATCAATGGGGGATTTAAAATGTTCTTTTTGCTGTGACATCTAACCTCCTGCTTCCAAATTTTTCCAATATAATAGTATAACCACTCTTAATGAAGAGCTGATACCACATTGCTGTTAATCCATGTGACTGACCCAAGTGGTTCACAAAGCAGGGGTTAATGGTGTCAGTATTTCTGACAAATACTTTAATTGAATCTCAACAAGCAGCCAGATGTCCAGAGTGGGTGGAGCATTGCAATATAGAATGTAAGAGATGGAAAATGCATAGTCTCTGAGGGAGCTCGTAAGTGGCTGGGGGCTGGGAGCATTTCTTTTTTTTGGGGGGGCGGTGGGGGGAGCATTTCAAATGCTACTTTGCTGGGGCTCTGAGAAGATACAAAGTATATGGCCCAGAAATCAACAGTAAACAAACACCTAGCACTTTAGAGTAAGGGTCAGGAAGGCTGGACTGAGCTTCTGAGCACACGTGAAACGTGGAACTGCTGGCTCCATGGGAAAGGACCTGCCTGCTGATGCAAGAGATGCAGGTTCGATCCCTGGTCAGAAAGATCCCCTGGAGAAGGACATGGCAACCCACTCCAGTATTCTTGCCTGGAATATCCTTGAGGAGCCCAGTGGGCTACAGACCATGGTGTTGCAGAGTCACAACTTAAGAGACTAACGACAACAATAGTAGTATAGAATAAAGGCTTACAGCCTGGATTCTCCAATTTTGATATGCGTTTGGATTATCTGAGGATCTTATTAAGAAATGCAGATTCAAGTTCAGCAGTTCCAGGGTGGGCCTGAGAGTCTGTATTTTCACAGTAGTGCCACTGCTGCTGCTGCTGCTGCTGCTGCTCAGGTTTCTACTTTTGAGCAGCCAGGCGGTAGAGCACAGACCCTGCTTGGGTTTGGGTTGTGGCCCTTTCTCTTACCAGCTACCGGACCTTGGCCAAATCAGTTAACCTATCTCGGAGTCTTTTTTTTTTTTTTAAATCTGTAAGAGGAGAAGATCAGTATCTAACTAAAACGGCCAATGTGAGGCTAAATTAATTAATGAAGGTAAAGCATTTTAAAACAGCACCCAGTACTGAGCTAGCACTCAATAAATGTAATTTGTGAATAAGTAAGGATTTCTCATTATAAACATTTAGCCAGTCAACAGAGATGAACATCCCACAAATTTTAATTGAGTTTAATTCACCACAATAATTTATTTTAAGTCATTAATGTCAGCAATCACATTAATCTCCATATCCGAACCTTGACATGTTATAATTTTTCAAGTCAGTGAACTCAAAAAAGAAGCTAATTAACAATTCTCTTGGTGGTAACCATACTCAGAGGCATGAACTTGTTATTATATAACATAAACTTCTTAATCTACTATTTTTATGAAGAATGCAACACAAATAAGAACTGAAATATTTACAAATAACCAAAATGTATCATGCTAGTAGCCCCACAGCATTATAAACATTGTTTTTTTCTTGAATAACTCTCTTTTTACAACTAGAATTATTCTGTTTGTTTATGGCCTATCTCCCTCATCATGAATTTAAGCTCCTTGAGAGACAATCACTATCTCTGCATATAGCTTATATAACATATAGCTTGCTGCTTGATATTAGACATACTGTTAATAAACAAATGTTTGCAAAAATATGAAATAAATTGCTGAGGATATACCTCCATAGCACATTTCACTCACTTATCAAGAATACATTGAGTGTGGGTTTTTTTTTCTGATCATTGTTCTAGGTGCTAATGTTAAGTTGCTTCGGTTGTGTCTGACTCTCTGTGACCCTATGAACTATGGCTTCCCAGGCTCCTCTGTCTATGCGGATTCTCCAGGCAAGAAAACTGGAGTGGTTTGCCATTTCCTCCACCAGCGTAGGTGCTAAGGATGTAGAAACAAATAAGCTCTAGTCTTATGTTCAAGGAGTTTGTGGTCTAGTTGGGAACAGAGTATGTAAACAAATAATTGAAAATAAGATCAATCCCAGATGGGTAGGGGATAGACAAGGAGAATGTTCATAGATTAGAGGTATGAGTGGGACAGAAAATTTCAGTTAAAGGAAGAACTCATGCAATTTTACAAAAGTGTGAAATAGACAAACAGAAACCTTAGACAGAATGAGTGTTTTTGTTAAGTCCCTAAGTTGTGTCTCACTCTTTTGTGACCCCTTGGACTATAGCCTGTCAGGCTCCTCTGTCCATGGGATTTCCCAAGCAAGAATACTAGAGTGGGTTGCCATTTTCTTCTCCAGGGCATCTTCCCGACCCAGGGATCGAACCTACATCTTCTGTATGGCAGGTGGAACCTTTACCACTGAGCCACTAGGAAATCCAGATAGAATGGGTACTAAGGAGCATGAATAGTCCTATAAGTTAATAGTAGAGACAAAGGCAAGGTCTGTATCACAGGCCAACAGCAAGGTGCCTTCTATTCGATAACAAGTATGAGCTATGATAGAAGGATAACTTAAAAGATAAACATTAAAAGAAAAAAAATCTCCTCATAAGGAGCTCTAATATACAGAATGACTGTAACAGAGCATGCTGCTTGTGACTATCTATTCTCTTCTTATAAACCGTAACCACAATAAAAAATTAAATATCCTAACTTCTTTCAGCTAGGTATATGGTCCATGACTATTTTTAGTCAATGAATGAGTTGACTCTTGTAATTTCTGGAAGTGTCCTTAAAAATAGGGAACACATCCTTCTTAATGTTCCTTGCTACTGCCTGAAATATGATGTAATGGTTGGAACTACACTAGCCATTTGAACCATGAGGTGATCAAGAAACAGGGATTCTTATGCTGAAATTCTAGAAAAGGTTAAGACAGAATGACTCCAGGTACCTTAAACCCATGTTGATTATGAGTTGTTTAGCTTCCAATTTCATTATGTGAGAGATTTTCCCCCACTCATTTCTCTACTCTTCTTTTGGGATTTGTATGGCACTTAAATTCTCAGGGTTATACATATAGGAATATGGAAGGGTTTCATTAAAGATATAAAATAGCTACTGAAGGAAAGGAAGGAGATTACTAGGAGAAAGAGCATCAAAGAAGGACCAACATGTGCATGAAAATCATCAAGAATACAGTGCGTTCCAGAAACCCAGAGAACTTCTGGGTAGTGGAGACACAGATTATATTGTGGGAAAGAAGGTAGGAAGAACTGGGAAGGGAAGACAGGCAGCAGGAAAAAGGCTTAAATATCATACTAAATGTTTAGATTTTATGAGGCATTTAAGGGCCATGAAAGGTTTTTAGATAGTTAAATGATGGGACCATAATTGGTTCTTACAACTCAGAGAGCTATGTGGACTTAGAAGGAAAAGCAAGAAACAGCCAAGTTCAGAGTCAACTGCAGGAATCTGAGAGAGCAAAGATGCCCAGACTAAGGGCCTTACCAATGAAGAATATGCAACAGAAAAAAAAAAAATTAAGCAAACATACTATGCAAGAATTAGTAACCACATAAGGGCAGAGTTATGAAGCAAAAGGAAGTTAGGATGACCTCTGGAAATGTAAAATGGCTAGGTCAGTTCAGTTAAAGGTGATGTTATTCCCCAAGACAGGGAATGAAGGAGCAAGCAAGAGAAATAAAAAATAAAAATGAAAGTCAGACTTTGGGGACTAGAGAAAGAAAAATAGGAATACTGAAAATATAGCTGTCTTTTTTCCTGTATTTAGGTTGCAATTTAAATGGCATTTCCTCCAAGAAGTCTTCTCCAAATTCTCTTTCTAAAGAAGCCACTGCCCTCTCCAATCCCACTCTTACATCACTTCATTTTCTTCACAGCACTATTATTTTATAACTTCCTTTTTGTTTATTGTATACTTCGATTAGACGATAAGTTCCAAGACACTGAAAATGTGCTTGATCCTAATGATGGAATTCAAGCGTCCCTGACATATTAGGAGGCACTCAAAATTTTTGTTATTTGACTATATCACAGCACCTAAGTGCAGTGTGGAATGCTGAGATCATAAACAAAAATTAAAATATAAAGGGACTACAGCCATCCCATAGATAAGCTCCCTCATCTGACAGATGACAAGGAACATGGGTGCCAGCAGTGCCTATAAAAACTTGCCCCAAATGATACAACAATTAGGTGGGAAGAGGCAGAAGACCTGAGTTCAAGTCCAACTGCCATTTACTAATGACACAAGAGTCATGAGAACTGCATGACCTCAAGCATCTGTTTCATGAGGTTTAAAAAATATTGCTTCCTTCATGTATGTTTTGAGAATTAAATAAACTACAATACATACAAGCTTGTTCTTTAGGATTCTCACCCAATCTGCCCCAAATCATTCATTCTCAGTTCTTACTTATTTATTATACACAATGACATCATTAGTACTATTTCTAGGGTCTCTTTCCAGCTTGTTTTAACTTTCACAACACACATTTCATATATTTCATATATTTGCAAATTTCCTGTTTACCACACTGTGGAACAATTTTCTTCTCTTTGTAGCTCTTTGACCTTTTATTAATGAGGTGTAAAACTACACTCTGTTTGACCTTGGCTGCTTTCTCAGTCTCTTAAGTGAGTAACTCAGCAAATTAAATTTTATTACAACTACTGAGAGGTAGGGAGCATAATGCAGTTTTCTTACTGCAGGCCCCTCACTACATGCTGTATGACCTTGGACAAGTTAAAAACCTCTTTGGCCTAAGATTCCTCACCTGTAAAGTAGAGATGAAAATATACTTTACAAGGTTATTATGGAGATTGCATAGATCAACATATAAAAACTTAAACTGTTCCCAGTATATGTTTCAAAAAGTATTAGTGTTTATTTTTCTTCCTATTTATTATACCACATATGAAATTGCTCAGATAATTCTCTTACCAGTGCAGATAAATTATTTCCAATTTTCCCCATTTTACGAAATACAATACATAGGCACTGAGTTTAAGTAACTTCCTCAAGATGACAAAGATAGTGAAGAGGCAGTGTTAATAATCAAATTCAAGAGCCAATTCTGCTAAAAGACAAATCTATGCTCCTGGCCATGTCAACATAAGGCTCCATTTTAAAGGAGCCAGATCACTTCCCCATCAAAGCAGACATTTATTAAACCAAGTTGCCATCAAATGCACTTGAATTAAATAAATTTTTAAACAATGTGTTTCTTAAAGTAAGAGCAACAGGCATTAAGATAAGGGGGAAAGCTTGCTGAGATGGGTTGTCAGTGATATGAGAAGCTTCTGGAGGTCTTGGGAAGAGCTTAGACATTTGACTGTTTCTAATTACATTAAGCCCCAGGTTACTACAATGACCTACTCAAAGGTCAACCCCAAACCAGCAGTAATCTGGTCTACAAATTTCTTTTCTCAGTTTTTCTGGGGGCCCTTAGGCCAAAATGCTTAACTGCAGGCTATGTCTCTCTTTTTCATTAACTGAATTACAACTCATAAATGGTGACATGTGTCAGAAGAACAACTCTTAAGGGGCATCTTCTTAACATGGTTGTGTCTGAACCTAGGGGCCTGTACCTTGCAAGAACAGCTTTGTTAGCTGTGGTTGTGCATTGTTACCAAGTTAACAGGGGCAGGCTCACTTTATTTCCTATGATGAGCTCACTCGACTAACAATTTCTACTGGAAAGCCTTTCCAGAATCAGAATGGTTAGACAGACTAGATACTTTAAGCTTCTTGATGATTTGTGACACAGTCCACCCTGGGGTTAATTTTTTTCTCTTCAAAATAGCAAGTAGTGTTAAGTGCTGGCGTCTAATTTTATCAACACAGGTCAGCGCTCTCCGTTTTTTTCGGTATCTTCTTTTGCTTTTTATTTCATATTGGGGTACCATGTCGTGTTAGTTTCAGGTGTGTAACAAAGTGGTTCAGTTACACATGTACATATATTCGTTTTTTCAGATTCTTTTCCCATATAGATTATTACAGAATATTGAGTTGAGTTCCCTGTGCTCTACAGGAGATCCTTGATTATTTTATATACAGCAGTGTGTATATGTTAATCCTAAACTTCTGATTTATCCATCCCCCATATTTCCCCTTTTGTAACCATAACTTTGTTTTCAAGCTTTGTGAATGTGTTTCTGTTTTATAAATCAGTGCATTTGTATCATCTGGATAGAATTCACATATTAATGTGATTATATGATATTTGTCTTTCTCTGGTTTACTTCATTTAGTATAGTATACACTTAGTATGATAATCTCTGGGTCAATTCATGTTGTTGCAAACAGCACTATTTTATTCTATAATATGGCTGTTATATTCTATTATATCTGTCTCTTATACACATCTAGATGTGTATAAGAGACAGCCAAGACACTGAAAATGTGCTTGATCCTAATGATGGAATTCAAGCGTCCCTGACATATTAGGAGGCACTCAAAATTTTTGTTATTTGACTATATCACAGCACCTAAGTGCAGTGTGGAATGCTGAGATCATAAACAAAAATTAAAATATAAAGGGACTACAGCCATCCCATAGATAAGCTCCCTCATCTGACAGATGACAAGGAACATGGGTGCCAGCAGTGCCTATAAAAACTTGCCCCAAATGATACAACAATTAGGTGGGAAGAGGCAGAAGACCTGAGTTCAAGTCCAACTGCCATTTACTAATGACACAAGAGTCATGAGAACTGCATGACCTCAAGCATCTGTTTCATGAGGTTTAAAAAATATTGCTTCCTTCATGTATGTTTTGAGAATTAAATAAACTACAATACATACAAGCTTGTTCTTTAGGATTCTCACCCAATCTGCCCCAAATCATTCATTCTCAGTTCTTACTTATTTATTATACACAATGACATCATTAGTACTATTTCTAGGGTCTCTTTCCAGCTTGTTTTAACTTTCACAACACACATTTCATATATTTCATATATTTGCAAATTTCCTGTTTACCACACTGTGGAACAATTTTCTTCTCTTTGTAGCTCTTTGACCTTTTATTAATGAGGTGTAAAACTACACTCTGTTTGACCTTGGCTGCTTTCTCAGTCTCTTAAGTGAGTAACTCAGCAAATTAAATTTTATTACAACTACTGAGAGGTAGGGAGCATAATGCAGTTTTCTTACTGCAGGCCCCTCACTACATGCTGTATGACCTTGGACAAGTTAAAAACCTCTTTGGCCTAAGATTCCTCACCTGTAAAGTAGAGATGAAAATATACTTTACAAGGTTATTATGGAGATTGCATAGATCAACATATAAAAACTTAAACTGTTCCCAGTATATGTTTCAAAAAGTATTAGTGTTTATTTTTCTTCCTATTTATTATACCACATATGAAATTGCTCAGATAATTCTCTTACCAGTGCAGATAAATTATTTCCAATTTTCCCCATTTTACGAAATACAATACATAGGCACTGAGTTTAAGTAACTTCCTCAAGATGACAAAGATAGTGAAGAGGCAGTGTTAATAATCAAATTCAAGAGCCAATTCTGCTAAAAGACAAATCTATGCTCCTGGCCATGTCAACATAAGGCTCCATTTTAAAGGAGCCAGATCACTTCCCCATCAAAGCAGACATTTATTAAACCAAGTTGCCATCAAATGCACTTGAATTAAATAAATTTTTAAACAATGTGTTTCTTAAAGTAAGAGCAACAGGCATTAAGATAAGGGGGAAAGCTTGCTGAGATGGGTTGTCAGTGATATGAGAAGCTTCTGGAGGTCTTGGGAAGAGCTTAGACATTTGACTGTTTCTAATTACATTAAGCCCCAGGTTACTACAATGACCTACTCAAAGGTCAACCCCAAACCAGCAGTAATCTGGTCTACAAATTTCTTTTCTCAGTTTTTCTGGGGGCCCTTAGGCCAAAATGCTTAACTGCAGGCTATGTCTCTCTTTTTCATTAACTGAATTACAACTCATAAATGGTGACATGTGTCAGAAGAACAACTCTTAAGGGGCATCTCCTTAACATGGTTGTGTCTGAACCTAGGGGCCTGTACCTTGCAAGAACAGCTTTGTTAGCTGTGGTTGTGCATTGTTACCAAGTTAACAGGGGCAGGCTCACTTTATTTCCTATGATGAGCTCACTCGACTAACAATTTCTACTGGAAAGCCTTTCCAGAATCAGAATGGTTAGACAGACTAGATACTTTAAGCTTCTTGATGATTTGTGACACAGTCCACCCTGGGGTTAATTTTTTTCTCTTCAAAATAGCAAGTAGTGTTAAGTGCTGGCGTCTAATTTTATCAACACAGGTCAGCGCTCTCCGTTTTTTTCGGTATCTTCTTTTGCTTTTTATTTCATATTGGGGTACCATGTCGTGTTAGTTTCAGGTGTGTAACAAAGTGGTTCAGTTACACATGTACATATATTCGTTTTTTCAGATTTTTTTCCCATATAGATTATTACAGAATATTGAGTTGAGTTCCCTGTGCTCTACAGGAGATCCTTGATTATTTTATATACAGCAGTGTGTATATGTTAATCCTAAACTTCTGATTTATCCATCCCCCATATTTCCCCTTTTGTAACCATAACTTTGTTTTCAAGCTTTGTGAATGTGTTTCTGTTTTATAAATCAGTGCATTTGTATCATCTGGATAGAATTCACATATTAATGTGATTATATGATATTTGTCTTTCTCTGGTTTACTTNGTGGTCATGTATGGATGTGAGAGTTGGACTGTGAAGAAGGCTGAGCACTGAAGCATTGATGCTTTTGAACTGTGGTGTTGGAGAAGACTCTTGAGAGTCCCTTGGACTGCAAGGAGATCCAACCAGTCCATACTAAAGGAGATCAATCCTGGGTGTTCATTGGGAGGACTGATGCTGAGGCTGAAACTCCAATACTTCGGCCATCTGATGAGAAGAGCTGACTCATTGGAAAAGACTCTGATGCTGGGAGGGATTGGGGGCAGGAGGAGAAGGGGATGACAGAGGATGAGATGGCTGGATGGTATCACCAACTCAATGGACATGAGTTTGAGTGAAGTCCAGGAGTTGTTGATGGACAGGGAGGCCTGGCGTGCTGCGATTCACTGGGTCCCAAAGAGTTGGACATGACTGAGAAACTGAATTGAACTGATGCAAATATATACATATATATTTATGGGTAGCTTATATATATATATAATATAAAGAACACATATATATTGGATAAGATCTTTTTCCATTCAATTGTTGGTGGATTTACTCGCTTTCATGTCTTGGCTATTGTAAATAATATTGCACTGAACACTGGGGAGCATGTATCTTTCTGAATCATGGTTTTCTCCAGATATACGCCCATGAGTGGGATGACTGGATCATATGTTAGCTCTATTTTTAGTTTTGTAAGGAATCTCCATACATTTCTCCNGGTGGATTTACTCGCTTTCATGTCTTGGCTATTGTAAATAATATTGCACTGAACACTGGGGAGCATGTATCTTTCTGAATCATGGTTTTCTCCAGATATACGCCCATGAGTGGGATGACTGGATCATATGTTAGCTCTATTTTTAGTTTTGTAAGGAATCTCCATACATTTCTCCATAGTGACTGTGCCAATTTACATTCCCACCAACAGTGTAAGAAAGATCCCTTTTCTCCTCATGCTCTCCTGCATTTATTATTTACAGGCTTTTTGATGAAGGCCATACAGACTGGTGTGGGGTGATACCTCATTTTAGTTTTAGTTTACCTTTCCCCATTAGTAATGTTGAGTATCTTTTCAGGTGCCTTTTAGCCATCTATATGTCTTTTTTGGAGAAAAGTCTATTTAGATCCTTTGCTCATTTTTTGATTGGGTTGTTGTGTTTTTGATATTGAGTTGCATGAGCAGTTTGTATTGGAGATTAATGTCTTTTTTATTGCTTCATGGTCTCCTGTGCCATGCAAAAGCTTTTAAATTTAATTAGATCCCATTTGTTTATGTTCTTTAGGAGGCAGGTTGAAAAAGATTTTGCTGTGATTGATGTCAGAGTATTCTGCCTGTTTTAAGAATTTTATAGTATCCAATAGTACATTTAGGTCTTTAGTCTATTTTGAGTTTATTTTTGTCTATGGTGTTAGAGAATGTTCTAAATCATTCTTTTACATGTAGCTTTCCAGTATTCCCAGGACCACTTACTGAAGAAACTATCTTCCCCCTTGTACACTCCTGCCTTCTTTATCATAGATTAATTGACCACAGGTGTGTGGGTTTATATCTATCTGTTCCATTGACCTATATTTCTGTTTTTGTGCAAGTACCATACATTTTTGATTACTGTAGCTTTGAAGGGTAGCCTGAAGTCAGGGAGCTTGATCCCCCTAGCACTGTTTTCCTTCCTCAGGGTTGCGTTAACTTTTCAGGGTGTTTTGTATTTCTACAAAAATTAGAACATTTTTTTTTTCTAGTAAAATGCCATTGGTAATTCAATAGAGATTGCATTTGATCAGTTGATTGCCTTGGGTGGTATAGTTATTTTGACCATATTGATTTTTCCAGTTTAAGAACACGATGTATCTTTCCATCTGTTTGTGTCATCTCTGATTTCTTTCATCGTGTCTTACAGTTTGCAGAGTCGAGGTTTGCCTCCTTTGCTGCTGCTGATGTTTAGTTGCTAAGTTGTATCCGATTCTTTGGTGACCCCAGGGGCTCTAGCCCACTGGGCTCCTCTGTCCATGGGATCTCCCAGGCAAGAATACTGGACAGGGTTGCCATTTTCTTCTTCAGAGGATCTTCCCAACCCAGGGATTGAACCCGTAGCTCCTACATTGGCAGGCAGTTTCTTTACCACTAAGCCACCAGCAAAGTCCACATTTGACTCTTTAGGTAGGTTTATTTCTAGTTATTTCATTCTTTTGGATGTGTTTATAAGTAAGACTTACTTAGTCTTTCTTTCTGACCTTTCATTGTTAGTGTATGTGAATGCAGGACATTTCTGGGCATTAATTCTGTATGCTGAAACTTCCCTGTATTCATTGATGAACTCTAGCATTTTTCTGGTAAGGAGTTTCTATGCCTAGTATCATGTCATCTACAGACAGTGACACTTTTACTTTTTCCTTTTCAATTCGGATTCCCTTTTGTTTTTCTCATCTGATTATCATCGCTAGGATTTCCAAAACTATGTTAAAAAAAATAGTGAGAGTGGAATGCCTTTTCTTGTTCTTGACCTTAGAGGAAATGATTTTAGCTTTTCACTGTTGAGTATGATGTTTGCGGAGGATGTGCCATATATGGTCTTTCTTATATTGAGGTAGGTTACCTCTATGCCCACTATTTGGAGAGTTTTGTTGTTTTGTTTTTTTTTTACCATAAATGAGTGTTAAATTATGTCAAAAGCTTTCTCTGTATCTATTGAGATATCACTTTCATTATCCAGTTTGTTGATGTGGTATATCACTGATTTGTCGATGTTGAAATATCTTTGCATCCCTGGGATACTCTCATTTGATTAGGTTGTATGATGTTCTTAGTGTGTTGTTGAATTTGATTTGCTAGTATTTGTTGAAGATTTTTGTGTCTATGTTCATCTGTGGTACTGTGGGATCTTTGTCTGGTTTTGCTATCAGGGAAATGATGACCTCATAGAATGAGTCTGGTAGTGTTCCCTCCTCTGTAATTTTTTGAAATAGTTTCATAAGGATAGGTGATAACTCTTTGTTAAATGTTTGATAAATTCCCCTAGGAAGCCATTTAGTTCTGGACTGTTGTTGTTGGAAATTTTTTTTTTTTTTGTATTTATTTATTTTTTTACACGAACTTCCAAACTCACAGTTTCAACATCAGTTCTTGTGAGTGGTTTGTTCGTATTTTCTATTTATTCCTGTTTCAGTCTTAGAAGATTGTACCTTTCTAAGTATCTGTCCATTTTTATTATGTTGTCCATTTTATTGGCATACAGTTGCTTGTTGTAGTTTCTTATGATACTTTGCATTTCTGTGGTGTTCACTGTAACCTCGTTTTCATTTTTCATTTTATTGATTTGGGGTTTTCCCCTATTTTCCTTGAAGATTCTGGTTGTCAATTTCATTTATCTTTTCATACAACCTGCTTTTAGTTTCACTGATTTTTTTTCTATTGCTTCTCTATTTCATTTATTTATGCTGTGATCTTTATTATTTCTTTCCTTCTACTAACTTTGAGTTTCATTAGTTCTTCTTTCTCTGGTTGTTTTAGGTGTAAGATTAGGTTGTTTATTTGAGATTTTTCTTGCTTCCTGAGGTAATACTGTATTGCTATAAACGTTCCCCTTAGAACTGCTTTTGCTGTGTTCCATAGGCTTTGGATCATGTTTTCACAATAATCAGGTATTTTATGTCCTCTCATTTCTTTAGTGATTTGTCTGTTGATTAATAGCATACTGTTTAGCTTCTGTAGATTTTTTTTTTTT
>SJYX01005604.1:138902-156668 GCA_006410675.1 Oreotragus oreotragus | reverse complement strand
GCTGCAGTCACCATCTGCAGTGATTTTGGAGCCCCCCAAAATAAAGTCTGACACTGTTTCCACTGTTTCCCCATCTATTTCCCATGAAGTGATGGGACCGGATGCCATGATCTTCATTTTCTGAATGTTGAGCTTTAAGCCAACTTTTTCACTCTCCTCTTTCACTTTCATCAAGAGGCTTTTTAGTTCCTCTTCACTTTCTGCCATAAGGGTGGTGTCATCTGCATATCTGAGGTTATTGATATTTCTCCTGGCAATCTTGATTCCAGTCCAGCGTTTCTCATGATGTACTCTGCATAGAAGTTAAATAAGCAGGGTGACAATATATAGCCTTGATGTACTCCTTTTCCTATTTGGAACCAGTCTGTTGTTATCTCACTATTATTATGTTACTGTTGACTTCTCTTTTTATGACTGTTAGTACTGGCTTATATATTGAGGTGCTCCTATATTGGGTGCATATATAATTACAATTGTTATATCTTCCTGTTGGATTGATCCCTCGATCCTTATGTAGTTCCCTTCTTTGTCTCTTGTAACAGTCTTTATTTTAAAGCCTTTTTTGTCTGACATAAGAACTGTTTTCTTCTGAATCCCATTTGCATGGAATATCTTTTTCCATTACTGACTTTCAGTCTGTATGTGTCCCTAGGTCTGAACTGGATATTTATACGAGCTTTTTCTTCTTTCTGTTCCACAGCAGTGATTTCCACCAATCTATCTGCCAGCTCAGTCTTTTGTTCCCCTGCTTCATTTATTCTTCTATTGATTCCTTCTAGTGTATTTTTCACTTGATTAATTGTATTGTTCATTTCTGTTTATTCCTTAAATCTCCTCTTTGTTAAACATTTCTTATATCTTCTTAGTCTGTGCCTTCATTCTTTTTCTGAGATTTGGATCATCTTTACTATCATTATTCTGAATTCTTTTTCAAGCAGACTGCCTAACTCCACCTCACTTAGTTGTTCTTCTGGGGTTTTATCTTGAAACATATTTCTCTGCCATCTCAGTTTTGTCTAAAGTTCTGCATTTGTCATTTTCACTTCTCAGGCTCCAGGTTTGTAGTTCTTTTGCTTCTGCTGTTTACCCCCTGGTGGTAGAGGATGGTTCAGGAACTTGTGCAGGCTTCTTGGTGATAGGGACTAATACTAGTCCACTGGTGGGTGGAGCTGGGTCTTATCCCTCTATTCAGTTCAGTCGCTCAGTCACGTCAGACTCTGCGATCCCATGAACTGCAGCATGCTAGGCCTCCCTGTCCATCACCAACTCCCGGAGTCCAGCCAAACCCATGTCCATTGTGTCAGTGATACCATCCAACCATCTCATCCTGTTTTCCCCTTCTCCTCTTGCCTTCAATCTTTCCCAGCATCAGGGTCTTTTCAAATGAGTCAGCTCTTTGCATCAGGTGGCCAAAGTATTAGAGTTTCAGCTTCAACATCAGTCCTTCCAATGAACACCCAGGACTTTTCTCCTTTAGGATGGACTGGTTGGACCTCCTTGCAGTTCAAGGGACTCTCAAGAGTCTTCTCCAACATCACAGTTCAAAAGCATCAATTCTTCAGTACTCAGCTTTCTTTATAATCCAACTCTCACATCCATACATGACTACTGGAAAAACCAGAGCTTTGACTAGACAGACCTTTGTTGGCCAAGTAATATCTCTGCTTTTTAATATATTATCTAGGTTGGTCATAACTTTCCTTCCAAGGAGTAAGCNTTTCTGCATTTGTCATTTTCATTTCTCAGGCTCCAGGTTTGTAGTTCTTTTGCTTCTGCTGTTTACCCCCTGGTGGTAGAGGATGGTTCAGGAACTTGTGCAGGCTTCTTGGTGATAGGGACTAATACTAGTCCACTGGTGGGTGGAGCTGGGTCTTATCCCTCTATTCAGTTCAGTCGCTCAGTCACGTCAGACTCTGCGATCCCATGAACTGCAGCATGCTAGGCCTCCCTGTCCATCACCAACTCCCGGAGTCCAGCCAAACCCATGTCCATTGTGTCAGTGATACCATCCAACCATCTCATCCTGTTTTCCCCTTCTCCTCTTGCCTTCAATCTTTCCCAGCATCAGGGTCTTTTCAAATGAGTCAGCTCTTTGCATCAGGTGGCCAAAGTATTAGAGTTTCAGCTTCAACATCAGTCCTTCCAATGAACACCCAGGACTTTTCTCCTTTAGGATGGACTGGTTGGACCTCCTTGCAGTTCAAGGGACTCTCAAGAGTCTTCTCCAACATCACAGTTCAAAAGCATCAATTCTTCAGTACTCAGCTTTCTTTATAATCCAACTCTCACATCCATACATGACTACTGGAAAAACCAGAGCTTTGACTAGACAGACCTTTGTTGGCCAAGTAATATCTCTGCTTTTTAATATACTATCTAGGTTGGTCATAACTTTCCTTCCAAGGAGTAAGCATCTTTTAATTTCATGGCTGAAATCACCATCCGCAGTGATTTTGGAGCCCAGAAAAATAAGGTCCGACACTGTTTCCACATCTATTTGCCATGAGATGCCATGATCTTTGTTTTCTGAATGTTGAGCTTTAAGCCAACTTTTTCACTCTCCTCTTTCACTTTCATCAAGAGGCTCTTTAGTTCTTCTTCACTTTCTGCCATAAGGTTGGTGTCATCTGTATATCCCTCTATTGGGAAGAGTCATGTAAAGAGGTATGTTTAGAGATGGCTGTGCACTCAGGATGACTTTAAGCAGCCTATCTGATGATGGACTGCAGCACACCAGGCCTCTCTGTCCCTCACCATCTCCTGCAGTTTGCCCAAGTTCATGTTCACTGAATAAATGATATCATCCAACCATCTCATCATCTGTTGCCGCCTTCTCTTGTTGCCCTCAATATTTGTTAGCATCAAGGTCTTCGCCAATGAGTCAGCTCTTCACATCAGGTGGCCAAAGTATTAGAATTTCAGCTTCAACGTCAGTACTTCCAATGAGTATTCTGTGTTGATTTCCTTTACAATTCAGTTCAGTTGCTCAGTCATGTCTGAGTCTTTTGCGACCCCGTGGACTGTAGCATGCCAGGCTTCCCTGTCTATCACCAACTCCTGGAGCTTGCTCAAACTCATGTCCATCAAGTCGGTGATGCTATCCAACAATTTCATTCTCTAGTTTCCGCTTTTCCTCCTGTCTTCAATCTTTCCCAGCATCAGGGACTTTTACAACAAGTCAGTTCTTCATATCAGGTGGCCAAAGTATTGGAGTTTCAGCCTCAGCATCAGTCCTTCCAATGAATATTCAGGACTAATTTCCTTTAGGATTGACTGGTTGGATCTCCTTGCAGTCCAAGGTACTCTCAAGAGTCTTCTCCAACACCCCAGTTCAAAAACNCATTGTTTTGGAAGATGTGTATAAGAGACAGGTATTGGAGTTTCAGCCTCAGCATCAGTCCTTCCAATGAATATTCAGGACTAATTTCCTTTAGGATTGACTGGTTGGATCTCCTTGCAGTCCAAGGTACTCTCAAGAGTCTTCTCCAACACCCCAGTTCAAAAACATCAATTTTTTGGTGCTCAGCTTTATTTACAGTCCAGCTGTAACATCCATACATGACTATTGGAAAAATCATAGCTTTGACTAGCTGAACCTTTGTCGGCAAAGTAATGTCTTTGCTTTTTAATATGCTGTCTAGGTTTGTCATAAATTTTCTTCCAAGGAGCAAGCATCTTTTAATTTCATGGCTGCAGTCACCATCTGCAGTGATTGTGGAACCCCCCCAAAATAAAATCTGTCACTGTTTCCATTGTTTCTCCATCTATTTGCCATGAAGTGATTGGACAGGATGCCACGTTCTTAGTTTTTTGAATGTTGAGTTNTGTCATAAATTTTCTTCCAAGGAGCAAGCATCTTTTAATTTCATGGCTGCAGTCACCATCTGCAGTGATTGTGGAACCCCCCCAAAATAAAATCTGTCACTGTTTCCATTGTTTCTCCATCTATTTGCCATGAAGTGATTGGACAGGATGCCACGTTCTTAGTTTTTTGAATGTTGAGTTTTAAGCCAGCTTTTTCACGCTCCTCTTTCACATTCATGAAGAGGCTCTTTAGTTTTTCTTCATTTTCTGCCATAAGGATGGTGTCTTCTGCTTATATGAAGTTACTGATATTTCTCACAGCAATCTTGATTCCAGCTTGTGTTTCATCCAGTCCAGCATTTCTCATGATGAACTCTGCATATAACTTAAATAACCAGGGTAACAATATACAGCCTTGACGTATTCCTTCTCCAGTTTGGAACCAGTCCATAGTTCCATGTCTGTTTCTAGCTGTTGCTTCTTGACCTGCATACAGATTTCTTAGGAGGCAGGTCAGGTGGTCTAGTATTCCCACCTGCTTCAGAATTTTCCACAGTTTGTTGTGATCCACACAGTCAAAGGTTTTGGCGTAGTCAGTAAAGCAGAAGTAGATGTTTTTCTAGAAATCTCTTATTTTTTTGATGATCCAACAGATGTTGGTGATTTGATCTCTGGTTTCTCTGCCTTTTTTTTTTCCTTTATTTTTTTAAATCTTTTTTTATGGGTATATATGAACTCCCAAACATGAACCCCCCTCCCACCCCACATCATCCCTCCAGATCATCCCCATACACCAGCCCCAAACATCTTGCATCCTGCATTGAATACAGACTGGCGATTCGTTTCTTACATGATAGTATACATATTTCAATGCTATTCTCCCAAATCATCCCACCCTCACCCTCTCCCTCTCCCTCAAGAGTCCAAAAATCCACTCTACACATCTGTATCTCTTTTAATGTCTTGCATACAGGGTCCTCATTACCATCTTTCTAAATTCCATATATATGTGTTAGTATACTGTATTGGTGTTTTTCTTTCTGGCTTACTTCACTCTGTATAATTGGTTCCAGTTTCATCCATCTTATTAGAACTGATTCAAATGTATTCTTTTTAATGGCTGAGTAATACTCCATTGTGTATATATACCACAGCTTTCTTATCCATTCATCCGCTGATGGACATCTAGGTTGTTTCCATGTCCTGGCTATTATAAACAGTGCTGCAATGAACATTGGGGTACATGTGTCTCTTTCTATTCTGGTTTCCTCGGTGTGTATGCCCAGCAGTGGGATTGCTGGGTCATAAGGCAGTTCTATTTGCAATTTCTTAAGGAATCTCCACACTGTTCTCCATAGTGGCTGTACTAGTTTGCATTCCCACCAACAGTGTAAAAGGGTTCCCTTTTCTCCACACCCTCTCCAGCATTTATTGCTTGCAGACTTTTGGATCGCAGCCATTCTGACTGGTGTGAAGTGGTATCTCATTGTGGTCTTGATTTGCATTTCTCTGATAATGAGTGACGTTGAGCATCTTTTCATGTGTTTGTTAGCCATCCGTATGTCTTCTTTGGAGAAATGTCTATTTAGTTCTTTGGCCCATTTTTTGATTGGGTCGTTTATTTTTCTGGAATTGAGCTGTATAAGTTGCTTGTATATTTTTGAGATTAGTTGTTTGTCAGTTGCTTCATTTGCTATTATTTTCTCCCATTCAGAGGGTTGTCTTTTCACCTTGCTTATAGTTTCCTTTGTTGTGCAGAAGCTTTTAATTTTAATTAGATCCCATTTGTTTATATTTGCTTTTATTTCCAGTATTCTGGGAGGCGGATCATTGAGGATCCTGCTGTGATTTATGTCGGAGAGTGTTTTGCCTATGTTCTCCTCTAGGAGTTTTATAGTTTCTGGTCTTACATTTAGATCTTTAATCCATTTTGAGTTTATTTTTGTGTGTGGTGTTAGAAAGTGATCTAGTTTCATTCTTTTACAAGTGGTTGACCAGTTTTCCCAGCACCACTTGTTAAAGAGATTGTCTTTACTCCATTGTATATTCTTGCCTCCTTTGTCAAAGATAAGGTGTCCATATGTGTGTGGATTTATCTCTGGGCTTTCTATTTTGTTCCATTGATCTATATTTCTGTCTTTGTGCCAGTACCACACTGTCTTGATGACTGTGGCTTTGTAGTAGAGCCTGAAGTCAGGTAAGTTGATTCCTCCAGTTCCATTCTTCTTTCTCAAAATTGCTTTGGCTATTCGAGGTTTTTTGTATTTCCATACAAATCTTGAAATTATTTGTTCTAGTTCTGTGAAAAATACCGCTGGTAGCTTGATAGGGATTGCATTGAATCTGTAGATTGCTTTGGGTAATATATTCATTTTCACTATATTGATTCTTCCAATCCATGAACATGGTATATTTCTCCATCTATTAGTGTCCTCTTTGATTTCTTTCATCAGTGTTTTATAGTTTTCTATATATAAGTCTTTAGTTTCTTTAGGTAGATATATTCCTAAGTATTTTATTCTTTTCGTTGCAATGGTGAATGGAATTGTTTCCTTAATTTCGTTTTCTACTTTCTCATTATTAGTGTATAGGAATGCAAGGGATTTCTGTGTGTTGATTTTATATCCTGCAACTTTACTATATTCATTGATTAGCTCTAGTAATTTTCTGGTGGAGTCTTTAGGGTTTTCTATGTAGAGGATCATGTCATCTGCAAACAGTGAGAGTTTTACTTCTTCTTTTCCAATTTGGATTCCTTTTATTTCTTTTTCTGCTCTGATTGCTGTGGCCAAAACTTCCAGAACTATGTTGAATAGTAGCGGTGAAAGTGGACATCCTTGTCTTGTTCCTGACTTTAGGGGAAATGCTTTCAATTTTTCACCATTGAGGATAATGTTTGCTGTGGGTTTGTCATATATAGCTTTTATTATGTTGAGGTATGTTCCTTCTATTCCTGCTTTCTGGAGAGTTTTTATCATAAATGGATGTTGAATTTTATCAAAGGCCTTCTCTGCATCTATTGAGATAATCATATGGCATTTATTTTTCAATTTGTTAATGTGGTGAATTACATTGATTGATTTGCGAATATTGAAGAATCCTTGCATTCCTGGGATAAAGCCTACTTGGTCATGGTGTATGATCTTTTTAATGTGTTGTTGGATTCTGATTGCTAGAATTTTGTTGAGGATTTTTGCATCTATGTTCATCAGTGATATTGGCCTGTAGTTTTCTTTTTTTGTGGCATCTTTGTCAGGTTTTGGTATTAGGGTGATGGTGGCCTCATAGAATGAGTTTGGAAGTTTACCTTCCTCTGCAATTTTCTGGAAGAGTTTGAGTAGGATAGGTGTTAGCTCTTCTCGAAATTTTTGGTAGAATTCAGCTGTGAAGCCGTCTGGACCTGGGCTTTTGTTTGCTGGAAGATTTCTGATTACAGTTTCAATTTCCGTGCTTGTGATGGGTCTGTTAAGATTTTCTATTTCTTCCTGGTTCAGTTTTGGAAAGTTGTATTTTTCTAAGAATTTGTCCATTTCTTCCACGTTGTCCAATTTATTGGCATATAATTGCTGATAGTAGTCTCTTATGATTCTTTGTATTTCTGTGTTGTCTGTTGTGATCTCTCCATTTTCATTTCTGATTTTATTGATTTGATTTTTCTCCCTTTGTTTCTTGATGAGTCTGGCTAATGGTTTGTCAATTTTATTTATCTTTTCAAAAAACCAGCTTTTGGCTTTGTTGATTTTTGCTATGGTCTCTTTTGTTTCTTTTGCATTTATTTCTGCCCTAATTTTTAAGATTTCTTTCCTTCTACTAACTCTGGGGTTCTCCATTTCTTCCTTTTCTAGTTGCTTTAGGTGTAGAGTTAGGTTATTTATTTGACTTTTTTCTTGTTTCCTGAGGTATGCCTGTATTGCTATGAACTTTCCTCTTAGCACTGCTTTTATAGTGTCCCACAGGTTTTGGGTTGTTGTGTTTTCATTTTCATTCATTTCTATGCACATTTTGATTTCTTTTTTGATTTCTTCTGTGATTTGTTGGTTATTCAGAAGCGTATTGTTCAGCCTCCAAATGTTGGAATTTTTAATAGTTTTTCTCCTGTAATTGAGATCTAATCTTAATGCATTATGGTCAGAAAAGATGCTTGGAATGATTTCGATTTTTTTGAATTTATCAAGGTTAGATTTATGTCCCAGGATGTGATCTATCCTGGAGAAGGTTCCGTGAGCACTTGAGAAAAAGGTGAAATTCATTGTTTTGGGGTGAAATGTCCTATAGATATCAATTAGGTCTAACTGGTCTATTGTATCATTTAAAGTTTGCGTTTCTTTGTTAATTTTCTGGTTAGTTGATCTGTCCATAGGTGTGAGTGGGGTATTAAAGTCTCCCACTATTATTGTGTTATTGTCAATTTCCCCTTTCATACTTGTTAGCATTTGTCTTACATATTGCGGTGCTCCTATGTTGGGTGCATATATATTTATAATTGTTATATCTTCTTCTTGGATTGATCCTTTGATCATTATGTAGTGGCCTTCTTTGTCTCTTTTCACAGCCTTTGCTTTAAAGTCTATTTTATCAGCTATGAGTATTGCCACTCCTGCTTTCTTTTGGTCTCTATTTGCATGATATATCTTTTTCCAGCCTTTCACTTTCAGTCTGTTTATGTCCCTTGTTTTGAGGTGGGTTTCTTGTAGACAGCATATACAAGGGTCTTGTTTTTGTATCCATTCAGCCAGTCTTTGTCTTTTGGTTGGGGCATTCAACCCATTTACGTTTAAGGTAATTATTGAGAAGTATGATCCCGTTGCCATTTACTTTATTGTTTTGGGTTCGGGTTTATACACCCTTTTTGTTTCCTGTCTAGAGAATATCCTTTAGCATTTGTTGGAGAGCTGGTTTGGTGGTGCTGAATTCTCTCAGCTTTTGCTTGTCTGTAAAGCTTCTGATTTCTCCTTCGTATTTGAATGAGATCCTTGCTGGGTACAGTAATCTGGGCTGTAGGTTATTTTCGTTCAACACTTTAAGTATGTCTTGCCATTCCCTCCTGGCCTGAAGAGTTTCTATTGAAAGATCAGCTGTTATCCTTATGGGAATCCCCTTGTGTGTTATTTGTTGTTTTTCCCTTGCTGCTTTTAATAGTTGTTCTTTGTGTTTGATCTTTGTTAATTTGATTAATATGTGTCTTGGGGTGTTTCGCCTTGGGTTTATCCTATTTGGAACTCTCTGGGTTTCTTGGACTTGGGTGATTATTTCCTTCCCCATTTTAGGGAAGTTTTCAACTATTATCTCCTCAAGGATTTTCTCATGGTCTTTCTTTTTGTCTTCTTCTTCTGGGACTCCTATAATTCGAATGTTGGAGCGTTTCATATTGTCCTGGAGGTCTCTGAGATTGTCCTCATTTCTTTTAATTCGTTTTTCTTTTTTCCTCTCTGATTCATTTATTTCTACCATTCTATCTTCTATTTCACTAATCCTATCTTCTGCCTCCGTTATTCTACTATTTGTTGCCTCCAGAGTGTTTCTGAGCTCATTTATTGCGTTATTCATTATGTATTGACTCTTTTTTATTTCTTCTGAAGTCTGAGTCTGAAGTCGCTCAGTCGTGTCCGACTCTTTGCGATCCCATGGACTGTAGCCTATCAGGCTCCCCCGTCCATGGGATTTTCCAGGCAAGAGTGCTAGAGTGGATTGCCGTTTCCTTCTCCAGGGGAAGGTCCTTGTTAAACCTTTCTTGCATTTTCTCAATCCTTGTCTCCAGGCTATTTATCTGTGATTCCATTTTTATTTCAAGATTTTGAATCATTTTCACTATCAATGTTCAGAATTCTTTCTCAGGTAGATTACCTATCTCTTCCTCTTTGGTTTGGTTTGGTGGGCATTTCTCCTGTTCCTTTACCTGCTGAGTGCTCTTCTGTCTCTTCATCTTGGTTATATTGCTGCGTTTGGGGTGGCCTTTCTATATTCTGGGAATTTGTGGAGTTCTCTTTACTATGGAGTTTCCTCACTGTGGGTGGGGTTGTATCAGTGGGTTGTCAAGGTTTCTTGGTTAGGGAGGCTTGTGTTGAAGTTCTGGTGGGTGGAGCTGGATTTCTTCTCTCTTGCTCCAGGAAGGATGACTCTCAGAGACGTGGACCTTCAGGTGAGACAGGCTCACAAGTCCTGGCTGACACCAGAGGGACCTCTCTGCTGCAGGTAGGGTTAGCTGTTGTCACAACTCAGCAGCTCAGGTCACTAGCCAAAAACCTACATCCACGTTCCAGCTTCACTCCTGTCTCGCCACCATAACTCTCAGACTAGTAGAGTCTGCCTCCACCTCTTCTCTGCCTTTTCTAAATCCACCTTGAACATCTGGAAGTTCACGGTTCATGTACTGTTGAAGCCTGGCTTGGAGAATTTTCAGCATTACTATGCTAGTGTGTGAGATAAGTGCAATTGTGTGGTAGGTTTCTTTGGGACTGGAATAAAAACTGACCTTTTCCAGTCCTGTGGCCACTGCTGAGTTTTCCAAATTTGCTGGCATAATAAGTGCAGCACTTTCACAACGTCATCTTTTAGGATTTGAAATAGCTCAACTGGAATTCCATCGCCTCCACTAGTTTTATTCATAGTGATACTTCCTAAGGCCACTTGACTTCATATTCCAGGATATCTGGCTCTAGGTAAGTGATCACACCATCATGGTTTTTGGGGTCATGAAGATCTCTTTTATATAGTTCTTCTGTGAATTCCTGCCACTTCTTAATATATCCTCTGCTTCTCTTAGGTCCATACCATTTCTGTTCTTTATTGTCCCCATCTTTGCATGAAATGTTCCCTTGGTGTCTCTAATTTTCTTGAAGAGATCTCTGCTCTTTCTGATTCTATTGTTTTCCTCTATTTCTTTGCATTGATCACTGAGGAAGGCTTTCTTATCTCTCCTTGCTATTCTTTGGAACTCTGCATTCTGAAGGGTATAACTTTCCGTTTCTCCTTTGCGTTTAGCTTGTCTTCTTTTCTTAGCTATTTGTAAGGCCTCCTTAGACAACCATTTTGCCTTTTTAATTTCTTTTTCTTGGGGATGGTATTGCTCACTACCTCCTGTAAAATGTCATGACTGGTTTAATCTCATTGCTGTCCATGGGACTCATCTTGTCTCCTCCCTCCTCCAGTGCTCTCATTTGGCAACTCTGTCAGGGGTTCTCAGCCTGGGCTGCACACAGGAATCACGTGGAAAGGTTTTCAGTATTCCAGTGTTGATGCCCAGGTTACAGTCAGGTCCAATAAGGACTTTCTGTTACTGGAATTCAGGCATCAGTATATTTAAAGCACACAAAAGGATAAAATGTCCAGCTAAAATTCAGAACCACTGCTTCAGGGGATCAGGAAAAGTATTAGCAATTTGCGTAAAAGCAACAAACAAAAATTCCCTGAAATTGTCTTTAAAGAGATACTGATTATGATGGGCTATTGTTTATCTGCTCCTCTCAGCACACTGCTTGACCTATCTGGCTTTTTTATCTCCCGACTATATTTTCTTCATGTAAAACCTCATTAGACTGCTATTCTTTGAGTTCGATGCTCCTGAGTTTCCAAAATAAAACACCTCTGGGCAAAACATCATTTGGATCACTTGATGGAAATCAGAGTAATCAAAACATATTGCTATTAAAGCTGCTTGTGAAGCAGCAACTATGCTTTTTCACCAAGGAAAAAGCTCAGGAAAGTTCGCCTTGCTAATCAAATATTCAGACAAATCTGGAACTCCTAAGTGACCATTAAGAAGAAATAATTTAGACTGAGATATGATACACTGAGGAAAGAGAAGACACATAGGGAAGTCAGCCATTGAAAGCCGTGTAGTAGAAGGCTTCTGGCAAGTATCCATGTGTGACAAAGCCACTTTGCCTTAGATCCTGTGGTTATAGACATAGGAAACTGAATCAGTTGCGTCTTTTAAAAAACAAGTCTTTGAAAAAGGTTTTTGCTTAAAATGTTATTTACTTTAAAGATGGATTTCTGCTACAAAAAATCATAGATCAGAGGTAACTGAGTACCCTAGGTTCAGTATTAAGTGCTTCATATTCCTTACTTCATTTAATGAATGAACCTATGAGGCAGGTGATGTTATGCCATTTTATAGATGAGGCAACTAAGGTGCACAACTTTTATGTAACTTGCCCAGTGTTATAGGACTAGCAGGTGAGTCCAAGAAAGACATGAGTTTATACCTGCCAGAAAAGATAGTCAAAGTAATCTCCACTGACAGTATTATAGAGTTCTCAGAAAAACAACTAGCTACTAAGACTTTTTTTTTTTTTTTTTTTTTAAAAAAGGGATGAACCAAAGATAGACAGACATCAACAGAAAGAAGATCTGCAAAAATTCAAATAATGATGTGTGGGCATGAAAAGGATGATCTATATTAGAATAGTCACGATAGAAACACTGGATTTGTTTAACTTCCCAGAGAACAAATACCTGTATTCACCCTTGAAGAACTAGTTTGTAAATAATGACAGTGCAGTAAAGTCCATTTAAAAGTCCAGTGAAATTTAACAAGGGAAAGGCAAGGTTATAAATGACTCTAAGCATCACATAAAATTCCTGAAGCGCCAGTAAATAATCTTTTAGTATTTCTGCCTTTTTTTTTTTTTTTGAGACAAATTTGAAGTAGGGGTTTCTAATTTCATTGCAATGATACTGTGCTTAAAATTGAAGGAAAATGGTATAAAGATTTTAATCCATTTCTCTTTATTACTCTGATATCATGTCCTTTACTGATTTTGCTTTTTACTCAACTATTACTCTTCTTTTCTCTTTCTTCTATTTGAGCTCACCCAACTAACTATGATCTCCTTTATCATATATGACTGCCTCTATTTTTATTTCAAAACTGCACATGAAGAAAAAAAATATTTTAAAAGCATTTACTTTGAAAGTGGTTTTTAAGAACAAGCATGTTAAACTTTTGCAAATTAAGCTGATAAATTGGACATCCCACTCTTAGATGGCAGCAAGCATCTCAATCCACACGGTCATGTGGTTTAAATTAAAGCACATACATTTTCCTGGGAAGTTATTTTTTTAGATTAAAAATGTATTCTCTATTAAAACATCTAAATTTGAATAATATAGCTGAATACAAGTGACAAATTCAACTTTAATTGAAATCCTACTCTATGCATGGACTTGAGTTTAGATAGTCCCTGGAATTTAAAGATAAGCTATTTAAATTAAAGCACATACATTTTCCTGGGAAGTTATTTTTTTAGATTAAAAATGTATTCTCTATTAAAACATCTAAATTTGAATAATATAGCTGAATACAAGTGACAAATTCAACTTTAATTGAAATCCTACTCTATGCATGGACTTGAGTTTAGATAGTCCCTGGAATTTAAAGATAAGCTAAATATTTTGGATAATATTGAATGATGATTATTAAACAAGGAAGAATGTTGTAAACAGTATTTTACACAATAACAATGGTCATCACTTGTTGAATATTTATTATGAGCAGGCAATATCTAATTGTTGTTTCTAATGCTTCCAACCAGTGATTGCTAGTTTTTTTCTTGAGTTTTTCTGTCTGTAAAATGTGTATGAGCATGCATTTTATATGCACTAGAGTATATATCTGCACAAATGTGATAAAACATATTTATTATAAAGTGTATTCAAATGTTGATATTAGAAATGATGAGAAAATATAAAGAAAAGGCATCTGGTACTTTATAGATCATCTTTAGCATTTCCTAGGAGAAAGCTCTCATACTAGAAAAGATAACTAATTATGCTGTGTGGCATAGACCACTGGTAGCCCCAAATATTTAGCGTCCTTTCCTTCCATAGGATGGGATCTTCAGTTTTTATCTGGGCCCATGTTAGCTCAGAATGAAGATTATATACATTTGGCCATCCATTGCAGCTAGGTGTGGCTTTATGCCTAAATTCTAATCCTTGAGCTAGAATGGGAAATTGTATTTCCAGCTTCTCAGAGGTGCTTTCGAAGGGAGGAGCCCACCTCCTTCTTCTATGTCATCATGGAGGCTACATGCACAAAGGCAACATGCAAGGATGGCAGAGCAAGTAGATAAGGCACTTAGGTCCACTTAAGACCTTGTAGAGCAATTCAGATTTTCCAGTTCTGGAAACTCACTCATGGACTATCATAGATGGGAAAAATACATTTCTGTCTTGCAAGAGCACTGTTATTTCAGTCTCTGCAAAATGTATGTGAAAATATATACTAAATAATACACCATGCAAGACAGTTACTGCTCCTTCTACTTGAGGGAAAAGTGTCAGAGAAGTCAGTTGTCCAAGGTTAGGCATCTAATGTGTGGTAGGATCAAAAGAGCCCGTGTCCATCCTCTTTCCACTAAAGGAGGCAACCTCCTGTGAGAAAACACTGTAAAATCAAGGAGGAAGAAGACATTAATTGTGCCTAGAAGGACTGATGAGGGCTTCCTGACAGAGGTGATAATTTAATGGGATCTTAATATATGGACATGGAGGATAAGGCTTTCTAGGCTAATGGAACAAAGCCAACAACAGCAGGGTGATAAGGAAGCATAGAAAAGGCTCAGGAAAAGCTCGTGACTCATTTTTCGTAAGTAATCACTGTGCTTCTTGGCTTTATTTATTCAATATATATTTCAGAGTACCAACCATAAAAGTACGCACAGAGCAAGAGGTACAGCAGTGAAAAAGAAGATATCTACAAATTCTCAAACACATGCAAAGATGATACTACTGGACCACAGAAAGGTCTAAATCTCGTATCAAGCAAACAAGGTCTTCTTAATCAGACTCAGCCTTACCCTTCCAGCTTCATGCTACACTGCTGCTCTAAGCTTCAGCCACACAGAAGTCAGGACATATGAGTTTCCAGATGTATGATCTTTGCCCATACTGTTTCCTCTCTTTAAAATGTATTTTCTTTATTCTTCCTGGTTACCTCTTACTCTTCAGAGAGCCAGCTAAAATTCTACCTTTCCCCGACTTCCTCAAATGAGATGGCTCTTTATAGCATATTCCCTTAAAGCATTTTCCAAACATCTTGGTTCATTCATTTATTCAGCCAGCCAATCCAGCAAAAATATGCCAGTTTATAGAGGTACAATGGTGGGAAAGATGAAGTAAATTTTCCCTATGTGCTTGAGGTGTTTATATTCTAGGAAGACATATCAATCATTAGAGAACAGTTATAAGGTGTGTGTGTGTGTGTGTGTGTGTGTGTGCGAACACATGATAAATTCTATGAAACGAAAGCAGAATCTGAAGTAGAAGCATCTACAGGGGACACTATGCCTAACCTTAGCTTTTCTGCTAAGTCTGCTAAGTCGCTTCAGTCGTGTCCAACTCTGTGCGAACCCATAGACTGCAGCCCACTAGGCTCCTCTGTCTCTGGGATTCTCTGAAGAAGCATTATTTAAAGCTGAATCCTTTTGGATGAGTTAGAATGAACCACGCTGTCACTATGCATTATCTGCTAGATTCCTTCCAATAGACCGCGAGAGACCCTGCTCTTTAAAAGCATCCTATATGATTAAAGAAACAACACAAGGACTAAATGCTGGTTCAGATTAATTCTAAGTGTATTACACTGTACTGTAGTGAGTCTCTATAGCTTTATTTCATGCTTCTTGTATGCAGTGTTTCCTCCCCTACCCTTCACCCCTTCTTCAGTCTACCATGCAGACACTTCAGGTGTCTGCTAGCATCTCTCAAATTTTAGGGTGCATAAGAATCACCTGGGATGCTTGTAAAAACATGTAGACTTCCTTGGCCCTTACCTCAGAGATTCTGATTCTTTAGGTCCAGGGTGGGGCTGGAGATTCTGCAATTCTAGTAATCTTCCTGGGAAAATCTGAGGCTACCAGGTCAGAGACTGCCTTTTGAGGAGCAATGTCATAGAGAAACTACACAAATCCTTCCCAGGGCTTTCTGTGTTGTTCTTAACCTGCTCTGCCAGGCTGAGCTCCTTGGAGCAACAGCGGCTTCTCTGCCTAGGTATGTGCGGCATGTACCTTCAGAGTGACTCACATCCATCCTCAGATTCTTCCCTTGGCCAGCTGTCACTTTCTCCCCATTTCCCACCTTAGGTCTGACATGACAAGCCCACATGCAGGGAGTGAGGGGTATGTTGATGAACAGTTCTGAGCAGAGTGGCCAGCAAAATGCCCTCTATAAGGGAACCACAAGGAAAAAAGATTGAAGTCGATTTCCGCATGGATAAGTAGATCAGCTGTCTTCTACCTATTTCTTGATTTTTTTTAAAAGGAATTATTCCAGTTTATATGGGAGTTCTACAATTTCACGGAAAGAAAATTATAGGAGAATCAGTGAACTTTTAAGAAGACTTTCAGTATTGCTTGCATTTACCTCCATGTTGTCATGTAAAAGAACCTTCAAATTTAACAAACATTAAGGGCTATGAGGACGGGGACCATGTGTTCCATGGAACATACCCCACAATTTCTTAGGAGAGCGATTGTTATTTAGAGGATTTAAAAATACTCATGTCTAAGAAGATGGAAATGAAACCAACTCATAAAAGTTAGGAGAGTAATTATATCATTAATTAGATAATATATATATATATATATAACATCTAGAATAAAGTGTCCCTTCAGTAAATATTAGTTTCTTCCTCTCTATTTCTTTCTTAATATCTAGAAGAGCTCTGTTCAATAGGACTTTATGCAATGATGACTATATTCTATATCCACACTGTTGAATATGGTACTCACCATNAGAGACAGAGATAATATATATATACATATAACATCTAGAATAAAGTGTCCCTTCAGTAAATATTAGTTTCTTCCTCTCTATTTCTTTCTTAATATCTAGAAGAGCTCTGTTCAATAGGACTTTATGCAATGATGACTATATTCTATATCCACACTGTTGAATATGGTACTCACCATGTTGGCTACTGAGCACTTCAAATGTGGCTAGTAAGACTGAGAAACTTAATTTAAAATTTTATATTATGTTAATAAATTTAAATAACCACACGAGGCTTATAGCTACTGTCTCGGAAAGAACAGGTCTAGAAGCTTGGCCCCTAAATACGTCTCTATCCATTGAAGTGATTCTTTTTCCTATAGATATATTTCCTATGCATATGTTTAAGGTCAACAAGTGAAAAGGGCAGTTGCCCCAAGTCCAGACCAAAAGGTGTGGGGAAAGAACAAAGACAGCTGGATCCAAATCAAAAAAGAAAGTTTCTGCCATACTGACTAGCTTCTCAAACTTTAATATGCATATCAATCACTGGAGTTCTTCTTGAAAACACAGATCTAATAAGTCTTCACTGGGAACTTAGGATTCTGTGCTCATAAGCTTCCAGCTAATAATGATGCTGCTAGTCAATGGGTCTCATTTCAAATAGCAAAGATCTAATCTGCCATACTGACTAGCTTCTCAAACTTTAATATGCATATCAATCACTGGAGTTCTTCTTGAAAACACAGATCTAATAAGTCTTCACTGGGAACTTAGGATTCTGTGCTCATAAGCTTCCAGCTAATAATGATGCTGCTAGTCAATGGGTCTCATTTCAAATAGCAAAGATCTAGATGGAGGTAGGCCATGGACCTACCTAACTGCTATTGGCCCTACCGCTGAACCAGCTATTTCTTATCTCAGGAGCTCCAGGTTAAGTCAAAGGCATGCTCTGTTTTATCAAAGGGACCCCTCCACCCAGTCTTACAATGAACAATTATTAAGCATCTTCTATATCCTAGGAATAATAACTTCTGAAAGGAACATCAGTTCAGTTCAGTCGCTCAGTCACGTTCGACTCTTTGCAACCCCATGAATCGCAGGACGCCAGGTCCATCACCAACTCCCAGAGTTCACTCAGACTCACCTCTGTCAAGTCTGTGATGCCATCCAGCCATCTCATCCTCGGTCGTCCCCTTCTCCTCCTGCCCTCAATCCCTCCCAGCATCACAGTCTTTTCCAATGAGC
>SJYX01005604.1:85642-124332 GCA_006410675.1 Oreotragus oreotragus | reverse complement strand
AAAATATCAAAGAATTGATATTTAAGAGAACAAGAACACTTCAATTAATTTGTTATATTTGGCTGATTTTACTAGCTAATTAGTTGGGATATCAATCCAGCATGTCTGTTCAAAATTCTTAGATACTTATTGGCAAATTATTTGTACCTGACGGCATCTGGAAGTGAGTCATGAGAACCCTAAAGAAGGCTTTGAAATAATATGGATCTACTGCAAGTGAGCAGTCCTACTTACAAAACCAGCTCTGGGCTCCATGTCTACTTCTTTAAAGCAAGCTCATCTGCTTTGGATGATGCCAATGGATATAGTAAAGAGATTTACCATAATAAAGACATAGAATCCTTTTATATATGTATTATATACAATATATACAATAATACATACAAGTGTGTGTGTGTGCACACACACGTGCATGCACACATTCCTCTCCCAAGGGTATTGAAGCCTCTGTGACAAATTGTCTTCCATCCAAAACTGCATGTTGCCAAGGGCTAAGTGAGAAAACTTTGTTCTTACGCTGAGAGGTAGAAAAGAAGGGAGAGAAGGTGGAAACAAGCAGTCACAAGATCAGAGTTAAGTAAGGCCTCACATTCTACAGCCAGGACACCCAGGGTCCTTCTTGGCTTGGCTTCTTCCTATGCAATTCTGAGACAGTTACTTAATCTCTTTATTACTGTTTTCTCATCTGTAAAATGGAGAAATCAATAGTACCTGTCTCATAAGGTTGTTATGAGGATTAATTGAGTTAATATTTGTTAAGCACTTAAAACAATGTCAGGTATACAGTAATCCAGATATTTGTTGTTGTTTAGTCATTAAGTCATGTTCAACTCTTTTGTGACCCCATGGACTCTAGCCCACCGGGCACCTCTATCCTGGGATTTTCTAGGCAAGAATATTGGAGTGGGCTGTCATTGCCTTCTCCAGGGGATCTTCCTGACCCAGGGATTGAACCCACATCTCTTGGATTGGTAGGTGGATTCCTAACCANAGTCATTAAGTCATGTTCAACTCTTTTGTGACCCCATGGACTCTAGCCCACCGGGCACCTCTATCCTGGGATTTTCTAGGCAAGAATATTGGAGTGGGCTGTCATTGCCTTCTCCAGGGGATCTTCCTGACCCAGGGATTGAACCCACATCTCTTGGATTGGTAGGTGGATTCCTAACCACTGATCCACCAGGAAAGTCCAATCCAGATACAAATCTTTGATAAATAAAGGAAAGCAGAAAGAGTGACAGAAAGAATAGGAACATTATGTGTCTTTAATAATTGCTTTGCTTCCTTCCAACAGAGTCCTTTACTTTTCACAACTGGGGCCACTTGATTGCTACCAGTAAGCTTAACCCCATTTCCAGCATGACCCCAAATGACTCTTGTTCAGAGAGATTTAAGAAGCCCTAGTTCAGTAGTTCAGGTGATTCAGCATTAAGTCAAGCTTGCTGTTATTCTTGTCCTGACCCTGTGTCCCAGTTTTAACCACTTGTCCCTGTAACCAAGTCCCGACCTTGTACTCCAGTTCTGGTGCCCCGCTCCCCTGCGGCCCAGTCTGGCTTGCAGAATCTGCTCAGGACTTTCAGTTCCTCCAAGGCAGGTGTCTCCCGAAGGACAGCCTTTAGACTAGACATGCTTTAGTTGGTACACACAGAGTTTGGACTTCTGCTGAGAGTTAGCTGCCTGCAAAACTGTATAAAAAAATTCAGATTTCTGACTTCTCTTGAAAAATGGAATGATCTGGGAACTCTTGATCCCATTTCCCTTTGGGACCCACCCAGGGGAGGCAAGTTGCTGCTGCATCCCCCCACCTTTGGAAAGTCATAGGATTTCTATTCCCTATTCTCCCCCTGCTTCCTGATCCATCTGTTTCTGTGATTTGCTTGGTCCATGTAGGCATTAGAGTCTAAGACTGAGTGTAGCTAGTACTTACCAAGCACTTTTTACTCATTTAGTCAAAGACTAGGTTGTATTCGTTCTTGTCCATTATGCCTGCAGCCCTTCTCATTGCCTCAAACCTTTTGTCTGTAGGTATCTGAATCTGTCCCATCTTCCTAAATTACTCTGCTCTACTGTATCAGTGAGGGCCACTCACGAAGCTCTGTTAGACCCCCATAAGTCAACCACTCGCCCACACTGTGCTCTGCACCACTTTCCAGTCACTCCCACCCAGCCAGACTCTGTCGTTGAGAATTTTGGCCATCATAGTGGTTATATTTCAGAATAAGAACCTGGGGCTTTACTGACCTGCCTGTTACTATTATCTCATGCTCCATGTTTCTATAAAACCATACACCTTATTGTATATTATATATAGATAGATATAGGTGGACTTTCCCTTCACAAAAGTTTTGCTCCAATTCTTATTAGCAGCTTAGCAAAATCCAACAAATATTTATTGATCATATATTATATCCAGATTACCCAGATTCTATCATAGAAATTGATTTGGGTATACCTTTACCGAGAAATCTGAAAAGTTTTTTTATCTTTTGACAGACAATTCAATCTCTTTTCAGTGAACACCTAAGAAACTAATATTATTTGATCATAATCAGCTTGTTTTTTTCTCATGATAGACCCTTGTGTTTTACAAAACAATGGATGAAAGAGGAAAATATCAGCATGCCTAAGCTGTGAGTTAGCAAATTTCAAAAGAAAATGCACAAAACTCATCCTATACATCATTTCATGAGATTATCTGGATTGGTTGAAACTGAATATGTACAGTATTTTAAATTCTGTTGATTAAGTTCTACCAATTTTTAAAGATAGTCTTAATAAAAATGTTACTTACATAAGGAATCGTGTCCAAAGTGTCTGTGTTGACAATTATAGGAGCAGGGCTGGCCTAAAAAAGAGAAGTAGAAAAAAATTTTAAATAACAAGTAGTCTATTCTGAGATAGGATCTGTTAACTTATTTAACCAAGAGCTCAACAATATTTCTTGAGAACCTGCATAGGTACTATGTCAGGTGCTAGGGGGATAAATGAAATGACTCAGAGTTCCCTTCACCCTCCTTTGTTCAAATATTTGTTTGCTACATTGACCACATAATAAAATGAAGTAAGCACAGAACTGAAAAGAGGAGGACGTGAGGATTTGTGCAGTGTAAGAGGCAATGACTTCTAATAACTTTGGCAAGGAGTTAAACATTTCTTTATGAAATGGCTGTGCTAAATGATTTTGATTTTTTTCTCTATGGAAGCAAAATTAAACCTAACAGTATAACTCTTCTTTAAATTGGCTTTTGTGAGGACACTGTATACAATGTAAAATAGAAGCATTCATTTTTTGACATTTTACATATATTCACCTATTTTGCATGCTGTGTCATATTTTTTTCTTTATCACTTATGTACCTTTGACAATCTGCTTTAGAAACCCTTAGGTAGAAAATTAAAAATTAGTCAAACATGGCAGAAAATCGTGTTAGATATGCTAAAGTTCTTAAAAAAAAAAACTACAAAATGCAGCCATTCCTTTTAAAGATGAGTAGGAATCTGTATAAAACTGATGTAGGAATGCTACAAGCCAAGTCATTAGAAAATAAGAGATTGCAATCTATTTGCATCAGCCAATCTGACTTCATGAATATTGAGCAGATCTATTTTCTAGTTTCTAGACTTTTCACAGCAACTTTTCCTTCATCCCCCAAAGGATCTTTAATCTTCCCAAATTGCAGATTTCATTTAGATAGAGGAAATGGTCTCACCATGATTAATTGGGAGCTGTCCTAAACGACACGGTAGTTTGTGCAAGTGCTCAACTTTGGGGACATTTCATTAACTGTGCCCTCTGGAGTTAACAAGAGTTAACAGCTTTCTAATGTCAATCTATGCCTATGGGATCCTAATCGAAAGACAAAACAAATGGAAATCCAGCAGATTTTATAGAACAGATTCCAACTTTTAACTAAAATCATTGGTCATTGAAAACACGACCCTGCTACACATGTCTACATAGTGAGTCAACTAAATATTCATGGTTTATTTGTTAAGTCCTAATAACAAGTACTTTGTGGATAAACATAGGCTTTGGAGAAAGTTTCCACTGGATCCTACCCCAAAACTGTTAAGAAGCCTGTAGCTTAGGGAGATGAACATGAGGTTTGGAGTCAGAAGACCTGGGCTCAGGTTTGGTTTAACAACTTCCTGATTATATGATTTGGGGGCTCAGCAACTCCTTGGTAATCTGATCTGGGGGCAAGCCCACTAATTCTCTTTGCCTCATTTTCCTTCTCTGTAGAATGGAAATAGAAACAATCACTTTCTAAAAAGGTTGTCTGAAGGGTAAATGAAGTGATATATTTGAATGGGCTTTGTAAATGTAAATTTCACAATCAATATTAAATATTGTTACTAGCTAATGCCCTTAAAGATGGGCTATCATAAGGATATAATATTACTGGATGGTTTGTGCATTGTTTCTGCCCCTGTAATCTCAGTCCTATGCTAGTGGCACAGTTGCACTAAAGAGAACTGATTAGGTCGTGAAAATCACCATTTAGTAAATACATATTACTGTCCACTTATAATAATATGTATATATATCCTCATATAATCTCCACAAAACCATACTGATGAGGCATTATTGTTAATATCCCTATGATACAGATGAGAAAACAGGTTCAGAGAAATGAGAGCTGAGCTTTCACAGCAGCCTTTCAGACCTCAAAATCCATTTTTTGCACACGAAGCTGTTCTATGAGTCCATTACCTAGGAGTCTCTACCACTGGAGTTCTACAGTTATTTGAGCTCTCTAACTAGACCAGCCAGTAAGACCCAGCAAATTAAAGACCACCTTGAAGGTAGAAAATGCTGCAGGGTCTTGAATAGTAGACGTTGAAAGCCACCAGGTAATTCCTTGATGGTTTCTGGTTTTTCGTTTTGATGATATTTCTCCTATGCCTTCTAATTGGCTCCTGAGACTCCCAAAAGATTTGCATCTTGTCTCCTTGACTAGACTACTGAAAACTTTCTGAGTATCATACCCAGTACTTGTATTTCTCCTTGTTATCTACTATACTTTGATCAAAAAATATGCTTTGGCTTGATTTGGGAGTTTCAACTCATTTTACCCTCTTATAAATTGCATTCATGTGGTCTGGAAATAAATTTTATACTAGATCCATTCCCTATACAGCGCCATTTATCACTTTTTATGTTTTTGTCGCTATTTTCCATTTCACGTATGTAAATTTGGTCTTTCCAGTTAGACACTTGCAACGACAAGGATTATTTATTTTCCTAGAATTTTTCACAGCACCTGGGTACACAGAAAGAGCTCAGTAAATACTTAGGAAATATCAACTAAGTGAAGCTGTAAAGTATAGTACATAGGAAATATCTCTCTGTAAGATTTGGAAAGCATTTCTGAGATAATCTTATGTTACCAACAAAACTGTGATGACTTTCTAATGTCTACTATCATCTTCTTTTTTTAACCAGTCATTAATACTGAGTTATCCAGTTTTTTGAAATAAAAATTAGTTGGTAAATGCAGGATGCAAAGTCTGTGAACCCGGAAGTACAATCTGTGTAATGTGAAAAGCTCATTGTTCCTTGTTGGTGCTAAAAAGATCCAGAAGTGCAGTTAATTCCTACATCTGTGACGGTCACTAAAAATGCAGGAACAAATGTTCGTGGGTTGTGTGAGCACACACATACATCACGTACCTCTGACACTGGCAACTCCCTGATGTGAGTGCCAAGGAGACGCCAGGGTGGGCTGTTCTGAATAGCACAGTACTCCCACTGAGCTGCTACATGAGGCTTTCTGAAAATCCCATTGCTCTGCTGCAGAACCCTCAGAGCCCTCCCCAGACCATTTTCTCAGAAGCTTATCTGCCGGGTGCTCAATGGCACACAGTAGCAGGGAATAAGAAGCGCCCCCAGTGGGAGCAGAACAGAGTCCAGGAGAATTCTAGGTATGGTCCACGAATATGCTTCTCTCACCAGCTGCTGCATTGGCTTGTCCTGCTGCCTGTTTCTTTTCTCACCTTCAAGGCCATGTGAGTCTGTGCCTAGTTTGGTTTCTGCATGTGAAAACCAGGTCCCCAGGTACTTTGATAGCTAAAGTACTAAGCATCATCTCCACACTGCCTTGCCATACACACCGTCTCTCTCCATATTGCATATCCTCTTTAGTGAAACCCCTAAATCAAGTGGATGATTTAGCAGATTTCAGCATTTCCCTCCAAGTTGCTGATTTCCATTAACTGGAGAGAGTTATCAGTATCAAATATGATAAAAGACCTTTAAATCAGAAGCTTAAAGGCTTGTCTGAATGTAAATATAGAGGCTTAAGAAAATGAATCTCACTTGGGCGACCCAAACTATAAGACAAGAAGGGCTTGCCTTTTATATTACATTTTCTTCCATGTGGAAAAAGCCAGTTTATAGGAAGAGGGAAGAATAAAGCTAATCAGAGGGAAGACAGAAGCAAGCAGAGAAAACACTGATACAATCCAAATAAATAGATCAAGTTATTCATAAATTCCTGCCATCTTCCTGTCCTTGAATCCCATGGGATAGTCAAATAGTACATTATTAACTTTGCTCATGACAGTAAAATGAAAAACTAAACGTCTATTGTTTGCCACCAAGATAATGTAACTAATAGTCTTACATTAGGAATGCACATTTTCANAGGTTCAGAGAAATGAGAGCTGAGCTTTCACAGCAGCCTTTCAGACCTCAAAATCCATTTTTTGCACACGAAGCTGTTCTATGAGTCCATTACCTAGGAGTCTCTACCACTGGAGTTCTACAGTTATTTGAGCTCTCTAACTAGACCAGCCAGTAAGACCCAGCAAATTAAAGACCACCTTGAAGGTAGAAAATGCTGCAGGGTCTTGAATAGTAGACGTTGAAAGCCACCAGGTAATTCCTTGATGGTTTCTGGTTTTTCGTTTTGATGATATTTCTCCTATGCCTTCTAATTGGCTCCTGAGACTCCCAAAAGATTTGCATCTTGTCTCCTTGACTAGACTACTGAAAACTTTCTGAGTATCATACCCAGTACTTGTATTTCTCCTTGTTATCTACTATACTTTGATCAAAAAATATGCTTTGGCTTGATTTGGGAGTTTCAACTCATTTTACCCTCTTATAAATTGCATTCATGTGGTCTGGAAATAAATTTTATACTAGATCCATTCCCTATACAGCGCCATTTATCACTTTTTATGTTTTTGTCGCTATTTTCCATTTCACGTATGTAAATTTGGTCTTTCCAGTTAGACACTTGCAACGACAAGGATTATTTATTTTCCTAGAATTTTTCACAGCACCTGGGTACACAGAAAGAGCTCAGTAAATACTTAGGAAATATCAACTAAGTGAAGCTGTAAAGTATAGTACATAGGAAATATCTCTCTGTAAGATTTGGAAAGCATTTCTGAGATAATCTTATGTTACCAACAAAACTGTGATGACTTTCTAATGTCTACTATCATCTTCTTTTTTTAACCAGTCATTAATACTGAATTATCCAGTTTTTTGAAATAAAAATTAGTTGGTAAATGCAGGATGCAAAGTCTGTGAACCCGGAAGTACAATCTGTGCAATGTGAAAAGCTCATTGTTCCTTGTTGGTGCTAAAAAGATCCAGAAGTGCAGTTAATTCCTACATCTGTGACGGTCACTAAAAATGCAGGAACAAATGTTCGTGGGTTGTGTGAGCACACACATACATCACGTACCTCTGACACTGGCAACTCCCTGATGTGAGTGCCAAGGAGACGCCAGGGTGGGCTGTTCTGAATAGCACAGTACCCCCACTGAGCTGCTACATGAGGCTTTCTGAAAATCCCATTGCTCTGCTGCAGAACCCTCAGAGCCCTCCCCAGACCATTTTCTCAGAAGCTTATCTGCCGGGTGCTCAATGGCACACAGTAGCAGGGAATAAGAAGCGCTCCCAGTGGGAGCAGAACAGAGTCCAGGAGAATTCTAGGTATGGTCCACGAATATGCTTCTCTCACCAGCTGCTGCATTGGCTTGTCCTGCTGCCTGTTTCTTTTCTCACCTTCAAGGCCATGTGAGTCTGTGCCTAGTTTGGTTTCTGCATGTGAAAACCAGGTCCCCAGGTACTTTGATAGCTAAAGTACTAAGCATCATCTCCACAGTGCCTTGCCATACACACCGTCTCTCTCCATATTGCATATCCTCTTTAGTGAAACCCCTAAATCAAGTGGCTGATTTAGCAGATTTCAGCATTTCCCTCCAAGTTGCTGATTTCCATTAACTGGAGAGAGTTATCAGTATCAAATATGATAAAAGAAGACCTTTAAATCAGAAGCTTAAAGGCTTGTCTGAATGTAAACATAAAGGCTTAAGAAAATGAATCTCACTTGGGCGACCCAAACCAAGACAAGAAGGGCTTGCCTTTTATATTACATTTTCTTCCATGTGGAAAAAGCCAGTTTATAGGAAGAGGGAAGAATAAAGCTAATCAGAGGGAAGACAGAAGCAAGCAGAGAAAACACTGATACAATCCAAATAAATAGATCAAGTTATTCATAAATTCCTGCCATCTTCCTGTCCTTGAATCCCATGGGATAGTCAAATAGTACATTATTAACTTTGCTCATGACAGTAAAATGAAAAACTAAACGTCTATTGTTTGCCACCAAGATAATGTAACTAATAGTCTTACATTAGGAATGCACATTTTCAAAGGGGTTCATTAATTCCAACTGATGTTATATTTGTTAAGTGCCAGATATGTGAAATACCTTGACATAAATGGGCAGGTGGTCACCAAACCAGAGGAAGCCTCTTCAAGCAAGGTACTGGCAGGGGTGGTTCACCAAGATAATGTAACTAATAGTCTTACATTAGGAATGCACATTTTCAAAGGGGTTCATTAATTCCAACTGATGTTATATTTGTTAAGTGCCAGATATGTGAAATACCTTGACATAAATGGGCAGGTGGTCACCAAACCAGAGGAAGCCTCTTCAAGCAAGGTACTGGCAGGGGTGGTAGAGAAGCTGGTCGGTCAAATAACACAGCCCGTGAAGTTTATTGCAGGCTAACCAGTGGGAAGATCAGACGACTGAATCCAGGCCTATACCTAAACTATTTTTTTAAGTGTTTGTTTGTTTTTTAATGTGGACCATTTTTTAATGACTTTTACTGAATTTGTTACAATATTGTTCTTTGGTTTTCTTCTGGCCACAAGGCACATGGGATCTTAGTTCCCCAATGAGGGACTGAACCCATATCCCCTGCATAGGAAGATAAAAGTATTAACCACTGGACTACCAGGGAAGCCCTTATAAGTAAACTTTTAAGAAGCAAACTAGGAAAGAAGAGACACCCACAGAGCTAAGTGACCTAAATACACGAGGAACTGAATAAAAACATTGATGGGGCTAGGAATCGTGCAGGGATTTCAGCTGACCTGGAACATGCAGGCAGAAGGCAGCTGGCTGTCAGTAGGCCAAATTAAACAGGAGGTAAACTATGGCAAGAATAACTCATGAGCTGTTTTGGGGACCCAGCATCTTTGGCTTATCTTCTCAGACTTAAAGAACAAGGCTCCTGAGGAGGCAAGTAACACTGGCTCTATCTACCGTGTAGCATGAAGACTAAAATGGAAGCCACTGAAAATTTTAAAACGAGTCCATTTGTGTGTGGATATGATTTCAGTGAGACAAGGAGACATCTCAGAAGCTCAAGATAACTATTAGCTGGCATAGACTGCCTGCTCCAAGATATCACAGAAATTGTCCTTTAGCTTCATGATCACAAAGAGGGCTGCCATCTGGGTGAACCCTAATCAGATCATGTCGGGATTCCAATCAGGGAAATAGAACATGGGGGTTACTACCCACAAAGCCATCAGGCCTGAAATAAGAGGTCTGCCATTAAATATTGAATTGTTATGCAAAAAGCCAAGCTCAGGATAATTTTATTTTTATTAGGTTTTCTTCTTAATCCTCTATCATGTTGGCCCATTTTGGAAATTTGAAAATGTAATGTGATTGGGGGTGGGAGGACTCCTGTCTCAGTTCACTGCCTCTAGTTCTCTGCTTTCCTGGAATCCTTTCTTTTTCCTCCTTGAAAGATCTGCAGTTGCTTGGTTGAGCATCATCACTACCTGGAATCTTGAGGTAGTGATGATCTTTCAAGTAGATCTTTCAAATCCTGGCATGTCTTTCAAGTAAGATTAGGACCCCGCCAATAATAGGGATGTGTGACTCCCCACTAACAGACTGCAGGAAAGAAGGAGAGAAAAGAAAGGGTTCCAGGAAAGCAGAGAACTAGAGGCAGTAAACCGAGGCAGGGGTCCACCTCACCCCCAACCACATCACATTTTTAAATTTCCAGAATGGGCCAACATAATAGAGGAACAGGAAGAAACCCCATTACAACCAGTTACCTGATATAGTAACACTGGGATGGACAATACTACAGGCAAGCACTTTACTACACTTATTTATATTAATTTACTTAATCATCAAATAACCCAATGAGACACTCCTGTTCTCAATTTACGGGTGAGAAAATACAGGTTAGGTAACTTTCCCAAAGCCATACATCTGATAAATAAATCCATCTTCAAACCCAAATAACCTGACAGTCTGGCTCAGAGTTTCTGCTCTTTTTTTTTAAGCTATATAATTTTATTTTATTTTTTAACCATTAAAAAATTGAAGTGCAGTTAATTTACAATGCTATGTTAGTTTCAGGTGTACAGAAAGTGATTCAGTTATGCATATCTACATACATATGTGCAATATTGTTTGCCATTATAGGTTAACACAAAATACTGAATATCGCTCCCTGTACTATACAGTAGGTACTTGCTTTTTATCTATTTTATTTATAGTAGTGTGTGTGTATGTGTGTGTTTTAACCCTCCCACCGCCACCCAGAATCCATGCTCTTGACAATCATGCTCTACTACTATTCAGAACAAACTTTACCAGAACTCTTTGGATTCTAATGATGACTACTCACCAACAACTCAGAGCCCAGGTGAAAGCCAAATTAGACATTCACCTTGATCTGGGATGGTTCCAGAACCCTGCCCTCCTCACTCTAGCCCAGTCAGTGAGCCCTAGTGCATTGTATGAACAAGACTGTAGATGCCTCAGTAGAAGGCTAAGCATAGGCACACGCAGGCTGACTGCATCAGGATGTTTTTGAGTAAGTTCCAAAGAAAATCACCGTGAAATGACTGATTGAAGCGTATTGATGGTTACATGAGACAGGAAAACAAACAGGAAGAACGCACCCACTGTAGAAACGTAACACTTTGATTCTTAAGGCCTCAGCTTCACTCTACCCTTCATTTTACAAATATGAAATGGAGACAGAGAAAGCAAGTGGCATGCCCCAGAGCTCATAATCATTCAGTATCAAAACAGAAGATAGGAAAACAATAGCAACAAGAATAACCATAAGAAAATATTAAGCACTTATTGAAGACGACTATGTCCCAGCGGTCGTGATAAACACAAGATACATCAGTGTCTTTACTCTTCAAGGTAACCTAAGGAAAACCTTATCATTCTCATTAAAAAAAATAATAATAAGGCTCAAATGGCTAAACCACTTGCCTGAGGTCAGAAATTCTAAGAGGTACCACAGTGTGAAACTCGCTCAGTTGTGTCCAACTCTGCGACCCTATGGACTATCCAGTCCATGGGATTCTCCAGGCCAGAATACTGGAGTGGGTAGCCTTTCCCTTCTCCAGGGGATCCTCCCAACCCAGGGATCAAACCCAGGTTTCCCACATTGCAGGCGGATTCTCTACCAGCTGAGCCACCAGGGAAGCCCAAGAATACTGGAGTGGGTAGCCTATCCCTTCTCCAGCAAATCTTCCGGACCCAGGAAATGAACCGGGTCGGAAAATGAACCAACCCAGGAAATGAACCACCTGCTCCTGCACTGCAGGTGGATTCTTTACCAGCTAAGCTACCAGGGAAGCCCCATATCCGGGTGTCCAATCCAGGTCTTTCCAACCCCAGGACTCAATCTGGCTCCTGATTCCTTCTCCTGAGATTTTCCAGGTAAGACTTGAAAAAAAAAAAAAAAAAAGCAGTTATTCTCTGCCCGAAAATGGCTAGTTTCTCTTTCCCAGTCGGAAGAGAAACTTCTCCCCATACTGACTCAGATTCAATTCCCCAGTTCTCTGCGGGTTTCTAGGTCCCTATATCACTTTCAAAACCCTTAAAAATGGGACAATGCTATTTTCCAGTTAACCTATTTCCTAAGGAGTTAGCTAGGGGAGTAACGCACATGAAGCGAAAGAGATGTGCTCCATACTGTAAGGTTATGTTATTTATTACTGTGGTTGTTTTTAGCTTTTCTGGATTTTCTTCTCCTTTTCACATTGCCTCTCTGGAAGAGTCATTACCAACAGTAACACCAAGAGGCTCTGGCCTGTCACCTCATTTGTCCTTATCCTGCAGTGACATAGGACAACTCCCCTCAAAGGTGAGAACACTGAGGCAGTAACAGGTGAGTGGGTGAGTGAGCAATGTAAGGGCCCAGGGCTTAGTTAGCCAGGGCATAACTGCAGGTTAACGTCCATGGCAGGATCTCTCAAGAGAACAACTCTGGAGGAAGCTAAGACCCTGGTTCTCTCCCCAGCACTTAATAAAACGCAGGGATGATTATCCACCTAGCTTATCACCAGACGGGCTCAGAAAATAAGAATAAAGTGTCAGATAGATGTTTGACTTGAACTTGATTCAACTCTGCTTGCCCAAACTCTCTTAAATAATAAAAATAATAATATCCCTGTTTTACAGAAAACTGAGGCACATAGATGTTAAGTAATTTGTCCAAGGTCAACAGGACAGTAACAGCAGGGTCAAAAGTCAAACCTACCAGTCTGGTTCCAAAGTGAGTAACACTTCACTACAAAACATTTGCTTCTGTTTCCTATTAAAAACTGGTAAGTGTCCAGAAGTCTGTTTTAGTCAACATGAATTCTTTCACTGATCTTTGAAAAATACACTGTAAATATTTCTTCCCTTTGGATTAAAGTGATAACATGTCTGCTTGATCCTCCTTAAAAATGCAAGGTAGTATAATCTTTTGCAAAAATTGAATGATATCCTAAGGGTCTTAGTTAGGCTGCATGGGGCACCTCTCTAACCCAAGTATAGAAAAGATGGGCCAGCCTAGAGAATGAGGCACAGAAAGTAAAGACCCAGAACTAAATAGTTTTCCTTCCTTTATAAAGTTTTTTCTCGAATCAATCTAACTTGATGCAACAGATAAAAATTGTACTGTTAGTTATGAAGACTCTTCAAACCTCCATCCTACACTCTGTCTACATACCTCTTTGAACTTAGCATAAAAGGCTAAAATAAATGACTCACTAAAATTAGGTCTGTGGACCATCACTCAGACTGAACTAGATATATTAGATTGGCTACCTATATCATGTTTCATAATTTAACAAGTGTGTCCACGCACATTAGATCATTTCATTCCCATAGGCAGAGGAAAGGGAACTACTATTCATTGACCAATGCCCACTGTGTGCCAGGAAATACGGTAAGATTTCTATCTGTGCTTTTTATCTACTCTTCACAGAGCCCCAGAGGGACTGGTAGAATTCTACAGATAAGTAAACTCAACCTCAGGGTGCTTGAGTGAATTTCCCAAAGTCAGGCATCTAGAGAAAAGCTGACATTCAAACCTAGGTCCTCTGACTCTAAACTGTACCCCATTATTCCTTCATAGTGCCATAAATCCCATTGATGCACTCATGAGTATTTACAAATCTAACTGCTTTATCTGTGTGTGCAAATGCCCTCTGAAGAGTGCACAAAAAAATGGAGTCATTAGCTCAAATCTCAGATGTGGGTTGGTCAACGTGCCCCATGCCACAATCATAGTACCTGCTTATTTCACTCGCACAGTGTTATTCCTGAAAAGAGCTATGTGGATACCATCTGCTCCATTTTGTGAAGCCATCACAGAGCTATAATCTTCCCAGTGCAGTTGTATTTTTCCAGTTTCAGGTATCAGAATCCTGAGCACGCTGTCAAATACCTGGTCCCTCACCACCTCTTCTGTAGCATCTGGATCAGGGCCTTGCCCACAGTGGGTGACCTATCTGATTTCTGTTTATTTCCCTTCTGTTGTCTCCTTTCTTCCATTGGGACACAACTCTAACTACTCCAAGCATACTCCTTGTTGATGCCTACCATAAGGTCACTGTTGACATTTCTTTCTTCCCCGCCACATCCTGAAGCAACCACCATCCCCTTTCTAATCTCCCTCTTTCCACCCTGCAAGGACAATCTAAAGTCCCAGACTCTCTGTGAGAGTTTCCTCAATCCACTGCAGGTATCAATCTATCCATTCCTGCTCTTCCCAAATTTTAAAAATTCATCATCTGTACTACAGTTCACATTAAACTATAAACATAATAGAAGTTATGTGAAAGCACCAAGTTCTGCCATTCTTAATGAACGCTTCTTTCTGTTCTTACACATGTTGATGGTTAAGTGGCTCATGTGTGATATCTTTAATCTCCTTGATGGAACTATAACCACTATGCTGGCAGGGCCCTCATCCTACTTCATTTCTTCACCTACTTCATTGCTTCGTTTCTTCACTTCCACCAACACTCCTAACAGTGCTTAGCATACAAGATACACAAAAGATGTTCATTAATGGGTTTTTGGCACGTGTGCTCAGTTGTGTCCAACTCTTTGTGATCCCATGGACTATAGCCCACCGGATTCCTCTGTCTATGAAACCTTCCAGGCAAGAAGACCTTTGGAACTAGAACCACAGCAACAAGAGATAAACAACCTAAATGTCCGTCAACAGATGGAGGGATAAAGAAGATGTGGTACATATACATTGGAGAAGGCGATGGCACCCCACTCCAGCACTCTTGCCTGGGAAATCCCATGGACGGAGGAGCCTGGTGGGCTGCAGTCCATGGGGTCGCGAAGAGTCAGACATGACTGAGCGACTTCACTTTCACTTTTCACTTTCATGCATTGGAGAAGGAAATGGCAACCCACTCCAGTGTTCTTGCCTGGAGAATCCCAGGGATGGTGGAGCCTGGTGGGCTGCCATCTATGGGGTCGCACAGACTCAGACACAACTGAAGCAACTTGGCAGCAGGTACATATACACAATGAAATATTACTCAACCATAAAAAAGGAACAAAACCAGGTCATTTGTAAAGATGCAGATGGACCTAGAGTCTGTCATACTGACTGAAGTAAGTCAGAAAGAGAAAAACAAATATCATAGATGGTGATGGATAGGGAGGCCTGGCGTGCTGCGATTCATGGGGTCGCAAAGAGTCGGACACGACTGAGCGACTGAACTGAACTGAACTGAATGTGGAATCTAGACAAATGGTATAGATGAAACTATTTGCAGGTGGACCTAGAGTCTGTCATACTGACTGAAGTAAGTCAGAAAGAGAAAAACAAATATCATAGATGGTGATGGATAGGGAGGCCTGGCGTGCTGCGATTCATGGGGTCGCAAAGAGTCGGACACGACTGAGCGACTGAACTGAACTGAACTGAATGTGGAATCTAGACAAATGGTATAGATGAAACTATTTGCAGGACAGGAACAGACACTCAGATGTCGAGAACGCATGTGTGAACATGGGGAGTGGGTTGGGGGGGATGGGAGGGCACACACACATCACCATGTATAAAACAGATAGCTAGTGGGAGCCTGCAGTTTAGCACAGGGAGCTCAGCTCGGTGCTCTGTGGGGACCTGGAGGGCTGGGGTGGGTTCAAGAGGGACAGGGAGTATGTATACACTGAGCTGATTCACTTTGTTGTGTGGTGGACACCAATACAACATTGTAAAGCAACCATAACCCTATTAAAAGAAAAAAATAAAATAAAAGATTCATGAGAAACCTGTGAGACGAAAGTGCAATGGGTAGAAAGGGGTAACCGCGCGCTGTCCTCTGGCGGCAAGCTGCTCTGCCACACCGCCGGTGCTGTTGATGGGAGCGTCCGGAGCTGCCATGCACTGCAGACCATCCTGTTCTGAACCACGGCATTAAGGAAAGTTATAAACAGAAAGATCCTTCCATGCCTACCATATGCTGGTCCTTTACACTCATTCTTTGCTACTTCTCACTACAAGCCTCTGAGTTGCACACTATAATTACGCTCATTATGCAGACAGGGGAAGTGAGGCATGAACCTGTAACGAAATGGCCCAAGGTCACAAGACTTAAAAATTAGTGAAGCCAAGACTCACTCTTTTTGACTCCGAGTCCATTGGAACAAGGGAATGTTCCCTGCTCTAATTTACTACCTCACTGTGCATTCCAGAAGTTGGAGAGGTGGGAGGAAGCATGGAATCTGGTGAAAAAGCTAAGGACTCAAAGCATTGTGAAAAAAGTAAAATGGCATCTTAAGAATTTCTTGAATTTTTCAGATAAGTGTGAAGATAGATCCCAAAAAATCCATCTCTAACTGGGCATTTATTTGAAGTCTCATGTTTTATCTTTTTAAAAATTCATGTAGCTTGTAATATATTTTACTGCATATCCATCTGTTTTAATATTAAAATGTTTTTAGTTATTTATAATGGAGTCAACCTGACATCTTAGGTAGGTCCTGCATGGCTCTCAAAAATCATAGATATGCACACACTGCTATATTTAAAATGGATAACCAACAAAGACCTTTTATATTACACATGTAACTCTCTTCAATGTTATGTAGCAGCCTGGATAGGAGGGGATTTGGGGGGAAGAATGGATACATGCATATGTATGGCTGAGTCCCTTCCCTGTCCGCTTGAAACTATCACAATATTGTTAATGGGCTATACCGCATTACAAAATAAAAAGTCAAAAAGAAAAAAAATATCAGGTACTCTGTCTCCCTGGAAATAACCACAATCCAGCCAGGGGATTATGTCACTGGCATAAAGATGGTTGATGGGGAATTAGGAGATCTCAGTTTTAGACCCAGCAAATTCTGTAACTCAGGATGAAAAGGCAATACAGTCAGCCTCCCAATTTAGTTTTATATTTGAGGAGTAAAGAGTGAAATGGATAACCTCTAAGGATCTGTCTCATCAAGGATCTGATTTCACTCATCATAAATTTTGACTTGCTGGGAAATACTGGAAAGAAGGCAGGATGCTACACAAGTCACCCTTCTGGATAATGATGACCTCTGCATTCAGATACAGAAAGTCAGAAGACATGGCATTAAGAAAGGCATGAAAAATAAGACAAAAGTTGAATCGGGAAAAGATCAACAATATAAATAGCTTCTAATTAACTGGATAAAGGATGAGGTTTTGTATGTCTTAAATGAGGCACCTCAAAAAGCTATTTATGGTTATTTTCATAATCTATATTTTTTGTATCATCATGTTTAAAGCCTGAATTCTTTTTTTTTTTAATGAAGCAGTTAATTTTCTGGCCTCAAGACCATGCAATTAGTGGCAAAGATTCTCTGCCATATTAAAGAGTCAAAAAGATTTCAAGTGAAACAGAAAATTATCACCAAGCTCTTTATTCAATTTTTGCCTTTCTCCATGTGCTATAAGCCTTAACGCCAAGGTTTCCTAACATCTAAGGTCTGTTTTCATTTTTACCCCCTACCAACCATAATTTGACAGTAGATCATATGCTCAAAGTTTAAAATGTAACAGTCATGGAGAAAGTCTTAAAACATTTCGTTTCTAGAATATTTGTGTATGTGTGTGTCTGAGAGAGGGGGTAAAACGTGAGGCAGAAAGATGAAGAGGAGGTGTGAGTTTGGTTTACTGTTTCACTATTAGTAAGAGATAAGGTGCTTATGTTCCTGTTGGGTCTGGAAAATGTTTCAATATCTGCTTTTAAATGACGGCACTTGGGCTGGGTTGTAACAGCAACAGAGTGGACAACATTTTAGATCAATTTCCCTTATTTTAAATTCTGAAAACATCTGTACATCTATTAACCTCACTTCTACCCATTTTTCTTCAAAATTAATGTCTTATTTGAAATCATTTTCAGTGAGGAAAAACAAGGGGAAAGAATAGATTAAAAGGAGAAGTGAATGGGGACTAGAAAAATAGAGGCTGGCTAAATATTGCCAACATTTGCTGGTGCCAAAGAATATATTCTGCAGATGTGTTTGTATATTGTCGTTGGCTAGGCAATGAACTCGCTGTCCCACAGCCAAGAGCCTACAGATTTCTAGGTCCAAAATGCCACCCAGTTCCTAGCCCCACAGCTGTCTCAGCTTCCTAGAGTGGCACTGTCAATGTTATCTGGGTTTCTCAGTTTCCCAGTGGCTTTCTTACCCTCAGTTGTTCTGCAAAGCAAGGGTTCTCTTTGCCAATTTACTTCCTCCTGGGCCTAGGATAATGCCACTGTTCTGTGCATCAGAGGGAAGATGAAGGAATATTACCTGTTGCTGTGGGCTAGAGGAAAGAAGGTAGGCATAAGAGAGAATGAAGGGAAAGAAGGCAGAGAGGAAGCTGTTCTCTGGCACGTGGGGACTCTGTTACAAGGTGGAGCGTGAAATGATGCTTCCAAGGATGACTCTCCTCTGTTCTTTTAAACCACCTTGTCTCCTGGAACTGTGAACTCAGACACATTGGAGCCTCGTTCGTTCTGTAAAGGATTTCCCCAACCAACTGGAAGGGAGATGATGACTTCCTTATGAATATAATGTTTGCAGCCTGACATCTCATGAGCCCTCCTTGCCTATTCTAACTTGACAAAAATCGTTTGCACGTAGTGCTTTTATGTTATGGGAAGAACAGCCCCCAGCCCCGCCCTTGGTGTCAGCAGATGAGGCATAGCGAGGACTGCTGCACCACCGCAGAGCTCGATCAGGTCACCTAACTCCCTAAATTATTTCTAAGGCTACGTCCAACTATAAATAAGAATTGGATGATTCCTGACTTCAATACTAGCCTCATTTTTATTAGTGAAATAGTAATAAAAAAGGTTTAGGATTTGGGTCATCTAACAAATGAGACATCTCTTCTCACTCATACAATGGTCTTAGTCAATAATGGAAATTGAAAATTATTTGGTCAACCTCATGTGCTTCTTCAAGAAGCAAATGGGATCAAAGATTAAAAACTATGAAAAACAAGCAAAAACACCCTCTGCAAACTGTAAAAGGCTACAGTTGGGCTACTATTAAAAATTTGCAATATTAATAATGGCAACCCTTACTGGGGACTTTCTTTGCTTAGCCATTGTACTAAGGGTTTAATTCACATTATTTCATTTAAATCACAAACTTAAAAAAGATCTGTATACTATCTAATTTTAGAGAGGATGAAACTGAGGTACAGAGAAGTTAAGCATTTTCCCAAGGCAGCAAGTGTTAGAGCCAGGATACAGACATGGATTTTTTAAGTAGCTAAAACTCTGAATCTGAGCCCAGTGCACTAGCCTGAGAGTCTGGCCCTACCAGGTTATGTTTTACTAATTAACCACTTCTGATCCCGCCCACCTCAGTTTTCTTATAAATGACGTGCATGTGCGTGTGAAATCACTCAGTCATGTCCGACTCTGTGCGACTCGATGGACTGCAGCCTGCCAGGCCCCTCTGTGCATGGGATTCTCTAGGTAAGAATACTGGTGTAGTTTGCCATGCCCTCCCCTCCAGGAGATCTTCCCAACCCAGGAACTGAACCCATGTCTGTTATATCTCCTGCACTGGCAGGTGGGTTCTTTACCACTAGCACCACCTGGGAAGCCTCTTATAAATAACGTGGGATGTTAAAATCTGCCTTCCTTACCTTACGAAGTAATAATGAGAAAAAAATCTAGTTTACACTGCTTTGAGAACTGAAATAAGATAGACAAAGATAAGGAAAATATAAGACAGAAATGAGAGTGTAATGGTCATTTCGGCGGTAGCTATAGTAAAAACGTTAGTACAGTATATTTTCTGGTTTCTATACAAAATAAAAATTACAGTCTCTACTGTTTTTAAGCATGTTCCTGCTAAATAAAAATACTTAAATGAAGCTTTAAAAAATACAGTCTTTTCTATAATGTAGAAACACAAAGGATTATAAGAGACTATTATGAACAACTATATGGCAATAAAATGGATAACCTGGAAGAAATGGACAGATTCTTAGAAAAGTTCAATCTGAACCAGGAAGAAATAGAAATTATGAGCAAATAGAAATTATGAACAACCCAATTACAAGCACTGAAATTGAAGCTGTGATCAAAATCTCCCCAAAAACAAAAGCCCAGGACCAGATGGCTTCACAGGAGAATTCTATCAAACATTTAGAGAAGAGCTAATGCCTATCCTCCTAAAACTCTTTCAAAAAATTGCAGAGGAAGGAATACTTCCAAACTCATTCTACAAGGCCACCCTCACCTTGATACCAAAACCTTACAAAGACAACACAAAAAAGAAAACTACAGGACAATATCACCAATGAACATAGATGCAAAAATCCTCAACAAAATTTTAGCAAACAGAATTCAGCAACACATCAAAAAGCTCATACACCACCATCAAGTTGGGTTTATTCCAGGAATATAAGGATTCTTCAATATATGCAAATCAATCACTGTGATACACCATATTAACAAATTGAAAGATAAAAACCATATGATAATCTCTATAGATGCAGAAAAAGCCTTTGACAAAATCCAGTACCCATTTATGATTAAAACTCTGCAAAAAATGGGCAAAGAAGGAACCTGCCTCAACAGAGTAAAGGTCATATATGATAAGCCCACAGCAAACATTATTCTCAGTGTTGAAAAACTGAAAGCATTCCCCCTAAGATCAGGAATAAGACAAGGGTGTCCACTTTCACCACTATTATTCAACATAGTTCTGGAAGTCCTAGCTTCAGCAATCACAGAAGAAAAAGAAATAAAAGGAATCCAGATCAGAAAAGAAGTAAAGCTCTCCCTGTTTGCAGATGATGTGATACTGTACATAGAAAACCCTAAAGATAGTATCAGAAAGTTACTAGAGCTAATCAGTGAATTTAGCAAAGTTGCAGGATACAAAATCAATACACAAAAATCACTTGCATTTCTATATACTAACAATGAAAAATCAGAAAGAACAATTAAGGAATCAATCCCATTCACCACTGCAACAAAAAGAATTAAATATCTAGGACAAAACTTACCTAAGGAGACATAAGAAATGTACACAGAAAATTATAAGACACTGATGAAAGAAATAAAAGATGACATAAACAGATGGATAGATATTCCATGTTCCTGGATAGGAAGAATCAATATTGTGAAGATGACTATACTGCCAAATGCAACCTACAGATACAATGTGATTACCAAAGGCATTTTTCACAGAGTTAGAACAAAACATTTCACAATTCATATGGAAACACAAAAGCCCCTGAAGAGCCAAAGCAGTCTTGAGAAAGAAGAATGGAGCTGGAGGAATCAACCTTCCTGACTTCAGATTATACTACAAAGCTACAGTCATCAAGACAGCATGGTACTGGCACAAAAACAGAAATACAGACCAATGGAACAAGATAGAAAGCCCAGAAATAAACCCATACACCTATGGGTACCTTATTTTTCACAAAGGAAGCAAGAATATACAATGGGGGCAAAGACAGCCTCTTCAATAAATGGTGCTGGGAAAATTGGACAGCTACATGTAAAAGAATGAAATTAGAACACTTTCTAATGCCATACACAAAGATAAACTCAAAATGGATTAAAGGCCTATGTTTAAGACAATTCTTAGAGAAAAACATAGGCAGAACACTCGATGACATAAATCAAAGCAAGATCCTCTATGACCAACCTCCTAGAGAAATGGGAATAATAACAAAAGTAAACAAGTAGGACCTGATTAAACTTAACACCTTTTGCACAGCAAAAGAAACTATAAGCAAGGTAAAAAAAACAACTCTCAGAATGGAAGAAAATAATAGCAAATGAAACAACTGGCAAAGAATTAATTTCCAAAATACACAAGCAGCTCATACAACTCAATGCCCAAAAAACAACCCAATCAAAAAGTTGGAGAAAGACCTGAAAGGCATTTCTTCAAAGACATACAGATGGCTAACAAGCACATGAAAAGATGCTCAACATATGCAAATCAAAACACAATGAGATATCACCACACACGGTTCAGAATGGCCCTCATAAAAAAGTCTACAAACAATAAGTGCTGGAGAGGGAGTAGAGAAAAGGGAATGCTCTTGCACTGTTGGTGGGAATGTAAATTGATACACCCACTCTGGAAGATAATATGGAGATTCCTTAAAAAAAAAACTAGGAATAAAACCACCATATTACCCAGCAATCCCACTGCTAGGCATATACCCTGAGGAAACCAAAACTGAAAAAGCAACATGCATCCCATTGTTCATTGCAGCATTATTTATAATATCTAGAACATGGAAGCAACCTGGATGTCCATCAGTAGGTGAATGGATAAAGATATGGTACATATACACAATGGAATATTACTCAGCCATAAAAAGGAACGTGTTTGAGTCAGTTCTAGTGAGGTGGATGAACCTAGAACCTATTATACAGAGTAAAGTGAGTCAGAAAGAGAAAGATAAATATTGTATTCTAATGCACATATACAGAATCTAGAAAAATGCTACTGAAGAATTTATTTACAGGGGAGCAATGGAGAAACAGACATAGGGAATAGACTTATGGACCTGGGGAGAGGGCAGGAGAAGGTGAGATGTATAGAAAGAGCAACATGGAAACTTTTGTTACAGTTGGGGGCTGTAAACTAATCCACAAGTTGTAAAGTAGACTGGTTAGATAAGTTAGAAAGCCATCAAAGGGGTTTCAAGCCGAGACATTCTTTTTATATGCAGGAGACTGTTAACTGGAACTCTGAATTAACTCTTTCCAGAGAAAAGGTGGTAATGTCAGCAGAGTATAGTATAGCAGACAGTAAACAGACAGGTTTTGGTTTCGGGGTAGATGCTCAGACAGAGGACCCCTTGAGACCTGACTCGCCTTGCCCATCAGGCCTCTCTGCATGACCTTGTCATGGGTGGGATCTCCCGTGCTGGCTCCCGGCACATTACCATATGTAAAATAGATAGCCAATGGGAATTTGCTGTATGTCTCAGGAAGCTGACACAGGGGCTCTGTATCAACCTAGAGGGGTGGGATGGGGAGGGAGATGGGAGGGAGGTTCAAAAGGGAGGGGATATATGTATACCTATGGCTGATTCATGATGCAGTTTGACAAAAAGCAATAAATTCTGCAAAGCTATTATCCTTTAATAAAAAAAGAAAAAGAAAAAAAGAGTACAGTACAGTCTTTCCTACTATTAGTTCATTAAAGGTTTTCTGTGCTTGATGTGTGTGTGATTTTTTTGTTACTTGGAGGAAGAGTGCTGTTATTAACCCTGAACAACAGTCTGCTTTTGTGTTCTGTAACAAAAAACTATTGGGGCCCTATTTTTGCAGTTTACAGAGTAGATGAGGAAAGTGGGCGTGGTAGAGGATGGGGTTTACTCCACTGTATCATAACATATATCTGTGCTAATACCCCATTCTGATGAGTCAACACAAACATTTTACAATGAGCAATACTGAAACAAAGACCAGGCATCCTGCACCTGGCGTTAATTTTTCATAGACTCCAGATGCCTTATGCATAGAAATCACAAGACCAGCAGTCAAAGAAATGCAAACTGCATGCAAGAGGAAGATAACAAGATAGCAAGATTTTGCCTTTTGTTCAAAAACAAAAGTGACAATTCCATTCTATTTTACCAGGAATCTGCAAACATTCATTCAGATCCAGGCTGTTGCAATTATCCAGGTTGCCTCAGATATAGTTTCCCCTCCCCGCCCCCCGTCCTCTTTAGGTTGAACTCTATAGATTAAGTGCCATCTTTATTCCTTTACTAAAAGAAATTCCATTAATAGCCTTGTTCATATTCTTCGGAAGGAAACAGACTAAAAACTGGGGTGTTACTAGACACAAGTGCAAAGCGAGGCTAAGAGCAATAAAATAGAAAAAGAAATCCGACATGATTGAGAATGATGAGTCAAGTAATATTTAGAATCCGGAAAGGACAAAACACACTTGGAACACCGTGAACTAGGACTGAAACTCATCACTGAACAAACCCTATTTAGAGCTGACCTAAGCTAACGATGGTTTAAATTCAACATCCAGGGGCTGGAGGCAGGGTCTGTGAAAGCGATGGTGGAGCAGAAGAGACAGGTTTCAAGGATGTTTGAGACAAGAAGGATTATTTCCTCATTATCATCTCACTGCTGCCTAAGTTCTTACATTTTAAGCATTAATCAGTACATACAGAATTGTTTAGCAAACATCATATTTAAGGCAGTGTACTTAGGACTGTAGTATGTAGGCAGAGGAAACACATGTGGTTTTTTGTTTGTTTTCTTTTTTAAAAAAATTTATGGGCATGTAGTTGCTTTACAAGGTCATGTTAGCTTCTGCTGGACAACAAAATGAGTCAGCCTTGGTAGTGGTTTACTCGCTAAGTCATGTTTGACTCGTGACCTGTAGCCCACCAGGCTCCTCCGTCCATGGGATTTCCCAGGTAAGAATATGAGAGTGGATTGCCATTTCCTTCTTCAGGGGATCTTCCTGTATCTTCTAGACCTGGGAATTGAACCCAGTCTCCTGCATTGAAGGTGGATTCTTCACCGACTGAGCCACAGGGAAGCCCTATATGTACACATACACCGTCTCGCTTTCAGAGTTACCTCCCAAGGAAACACATGGTTTTGCTCTGCCAAGAGTTTACTGTGTCATATGAAAACAAGAGAAATCCTTTGAATGCTTATAATATAAAACAGAGACACATCACAAGAGATACAGGCAAAGAACCGCAATGGGGGTGAAGGGGAAAGGCAGATGGAATTAGGGTTTGATGGCCAGGTTTTTTTCATGGTCATAGCATCTGTATGATTTTTAAACAAGGTACTGATCCTCTAAAATGGAGATAGTAATATTAGGGCCGCTTGATGTTGGTATTATGATGATGAAACAAGAAAGTGTAGATTAAAGCAGTATGGATGTAGGTTTCCTACTCTTATTTTTCTCCAAGGAGTGTTAATCAGGGTTGAAATAATGAGGCAGAAGGTATATCATCTGGTTACACTGTGTGAGGCAAGTCCCATGGAAGGAAATGTGAGTTGTCTTAAAAGATGGAACCTCACTTTGTGGCTCCATAACTGTTTCGTTCTTCTTTTTCTGATTGACCTATAGGATTCTTACCTTAAATAAACGCTCCATCTCTCATCTTTGTTGTTCCTGATATTCCTTCTGAATGCTCAAAGAGGAAGATGAGGACTCGAGGAAAATTGATGAATATGCCTCACTCCATACTATTCTTTCATGCCTCAGGGCCTTTGCACCTCCTGTGGCAGCCTCACTCATTTCTTCACCTGATAAACCACTATTTTAAAACCATCTCAAGACCTCTCTCCTTCTTTTATTCTTCCTTGGTCATCTTTCCTCTCCATCCAAGCAGATGGGCCATGTCCACCTTGCTGTGGTTTGTATATCCCTCAATTGCTGCCTTCAGCATGCTATGCAGCAGTTGTTTTGGTTTCAGTGATTTTCTCCTTATTCTAGTGAACCTATTTAAAAAATGGGCTCTGGAGCCAGATAACTAGTTTCAAGGCCCGGCCTTTCCATTTATTAGCTGTGTGACCATGAGGAAGTTACTTAACCTCTGTAAATTTTGTAAACTGGAAATGATAGTGCCCACATCAGAGAGTTGTTGACAGAATTGGATGAAATATATGTGAAGGACTTAGAACAGTACGTCACACACAATAGGTGCTCAGCATATACTATCGCTTTTATCTAAAGTACCAAGTCTGGGATGTGTCAGACAGCATGTACTAATTGTTTGCTAAAGAAAATAACATGCATTTTAAGACTACAAAATGTTTGGTAAAGAATGATTTATTTGCTTAGTTTGCAGTGGCTTTGCAAAATATCTATAATTGCTATACTGTTTTTATAATAGATGTATATTACATATATCTGTGTGTGCATATGTGCAATATTAAATTACAATTGTGACAAATGCTATGAACAACTCACACAAGATAGTATTCAAGTGTGTGGTACAGATATATATGTAATTGATCATTTAATGTTTGTCTCATTCACTTGCATCTAAATGCCCTCAAGGTAGGGTTTGAACTCGTGCAGTTTATTGCTATCTGCCCTGGCATATTACATAATTTCTGATACATAAAATGCATCTGGTACATACTGGTTGAATGAAAGATCAGATGGAAAATGAACCATCTTTACACAATTAGTAAATATCTTTACGATTCCTTTCTACTTGGAATGCCCTCTTCCATCATCATCAAATTCTGTTTGATCTTCATAACCCAACTGAGATCCATGAAGCTTGGCACCCCTTAATTCTTAGAGCACTTCATGGGTACTTAAGGCACTCAACAAGGTCCATTTGAAAATTCCTGGTGGGCAGAATTCCATATAAGTATCATCAGGGGTTCTGTTGATTTAATCATTTTAGCATTTCAACCAGTACTTGGCAAGCTGCATGACCTTCACGTTAGACCAAAACCAAACATGGTGGCTAGCAACACAAAGAAAACTGATTTTGTACGTTTCAGCAAAAGACAGTAATGTTCCAGCTGGGCAAGGGGTAAGGCAGTGTCTCTGCCAAAGTGATGGTGAGACAAGTTGGAGTGCGCTTCCAGGCTTTACCCTGTGTTTCCTCTCTCCAACGTGTATTTTAGGCTGCACATGGAGGTTCTCTTGGGAAGATTATTATATCTTGAGATTGTATGTAAGGTTTCTTATTAGTACACAGCTGCACTGGATGAAAAACTGCTTGTGATCTATGGCTTATTGTGAGTGTGAGAGATGATCCAGACAAGCCAGGTGGCCCCGTATTCTAATGCTGTGTTAGTAATCCACATTTACAGGAGATGGACAGACAGCTTGTGAAGATTTCAGGTCAGTGTTTCTAAGATCAGCTACATCAAAGTATGTCTACACTTCCTAAATATCATTCATCTCTGAGTGTTTTATTTTAAAAGGCAACAAATCTATTTTAAAGAAGATGATTATGTCAATACAGTTTTTAGTTCCCTTAGTATGCTTAATGCATCATTGTGAAGCTGTGTAGTTTAAGAATATAGCTGGATATCCTAAAAAATGAAGGGTATCATTAGCCAAGAATGTCACATACTCAGTTACATATATGTGTGTAAGTGTGTGTGTGTGTGTGTGTGTGTATGAAATACATATCACTGGGTTTAAAAAGTACATAAAATATGGAATAAATGAAGCTCTTTCCTGAGATCTAAATTATATATTCTAAAACTAAATAAATCGAGGTTCAGTTTAAACAGAATTATTATTATTTTCAACTGGTAGTAATATTTTAACAATGGCTATGTTTTTTAAAAGTAGTCCTCATAAAATTATGATGACATAATGATACATTTAATGCAAGACTTGGAAGCAATCTGAGAAGAGCTGAGAGACTGGCAAATTCCTAATATATTTGGGAAAATATTTAGAAGAGTCAAAATGAAGAAAATAGGAATAAAACTTGAATATGCCTATGTAAATGTCTGCCATATGGGGACCCAGACATAAGAATGGAAGAATGGTAGCCCATGGACTACAGTAACTGAAGCCAAGTCTATTTTTCCCCAGAAAGGCCTATCTTCTGCACTAACACAATACCACTCCCACCATCATAGCCACTGCAGTGCTTCAGTCAAGGTTCATTGTTATCTCCAGGTGGATTTGAATAGAAATAATTTTATGAAGTCAGTATAGACAAAGGTGGTGATGAAAACTGCCGTGTAGTAACTAGAAATGATGGAATTGGAGACACTCAGTTGACTTCATTCATTCCGCCCATGCTCACCAAGCACTCTGTTGTGCTAAGCACTATGGTAGACCCCAGGGATAGATACAGCCCATATTCAAGGAGTAACAAAACAAAAAACCAACAAATATTGCTTCCTTTTTCAAACGTATTTTTCCTTTCTCCTTAACTCCAAGAAGTTGCCAGATAATACAAGAAAGAAAATACAATTGCAAGAAAATACAATTAAATAATTTGAGTGATAGATCGGAGGTAACTGAGATCTCAAGGAATTGAGATAGGAGAAAATACTTCTGTCTAGCCAGAGAAAGCTCTACAAAGGAGGAGACACCTGAGCTTCACCAGGGGTATCATAACTTTCATGATAAAACAAAGGAGGAAGAGTTTAATAAAGATAGGAGAAGCAAACTTTACACAGTAATTCCAGTTCAAAGTAGAATAATTATAACTTAATCTGATTTAGAAAGCTTCCCACCAAGAATGGTTTAAACCCTTGCAAAAACTATGTTTTATGTCCTCAACAATTAAGATAAACTTACAGAGATCCAACCAGGAAATAGTATTCAATGAGAAGAACTTTAAATCTTTAAAACAGGTGATTCCTCAGTTACCGAGAAAAACATAATGAAATCTAACTTGAGTCAGTTGAAAACAACTTGTATTTCAAAGAAGACTGAAACCAACTCTATGTCATAAACAATGTTTTTCTTAAGGAATTCCAAATAACTGTTTGCAGGTCTTAATTTTAAAGAGTGTTCTCTTATTTTTAATAGATTATCTCAATCCTTCAAAAAAGATCTACTTAAAGAATCACGTATTGCTATATTCTTCTTGCAGGTCCCATTCACCCCACCTCAGCCTATCAAATGTAGCCAGCCTGTTCTTCTGGTTTGATCATTATAAGCACAGACATTATATCTGCAGTGGAAAACACAATGACACTCACTTATTAATTTACCTTATGTATCTATGCACTTTCAAAATACAAATTTCTAAACCATTTTTACAAATCTCTAAGTAGAGCATCACTACTTTTCTAAAGGAACAAACACACTTTTCAGGGAGAGGCTTTATGGTAGATTTTACTTGGCTAAGCGAAGAATCAGAATATAAAACTAACTTTTGGCTTCCTGATCTAAGTATCAAACCCACTGCAAAAAGATATTCAAGCCATTCTAAGTGCTTTTGGAGGAACCAGCCAGGAAATACACACTGTAGACTGTTTCAAATGTTAATATAAAGAATATCAATCTTGCGCCCTTTCTCTACTACTTGTTACTATTAGAAACTATCTTCAGTAGGGTAAGTTTCCCTGGACCACTGTTTATTTTTCTCACCGATCAATATTTAACCCTTTAATAATTCAGATTTCACACAGAGCAAAAAAGACATATTTTTCTCAAACAAGAACTATAGAGAAGATACCACGTCTTTAAATGCATAGAATATATGCATTTTACCTATAGCTATAAAGCAAGAAATAGCAGGAAAGTGAAAGAGTCTCTAGGAAAATAAAAGGAAATGTCCCTTACCGGAATAAATGCATGTTGCATAGCTTGTTCACATTGTTTTAAAGAAGCAATAGTATCCCACAGAAGCTGATAATTTTCAGCCCGAGAAGCACTTGGCCGCTGCATGACGAAAGCTAGTAACACTCAAACTGAGCTCAAAGAACCCAGTTGAAGAAGGAAGGAAAAAAAAAAAAAAAAAAACCCTGCAGATCTGTTACATAAACTTCTTAATTAGATCTGCTACACAAACTGCTATCTTAAGACTTTCAAAAAAAAGTTAATCAGAACATTTCTTTTGGGGGATAACTGGGCATGACTTGAACAGAGACAGATGTTTTCATTGGGAAGGATTTTCGTTCCCACACTTGTGAAAAGCAATCCCATCAGTGTTGCCCTGTCTTTACACGGATCTGGCGAAACTGCACATACCATAAGTGTGTGGGGGGAAAGAAGTAGGAGGGAGAGAAATGTAAAAAAAAAAAAAAAAAAAAAAAATTTCCACCAGAAGATCTGGGTGGCAGGCCCCGGAGGTAGAATTTGAAGAGCTTGTGAAAAGTAGTAAAATTGAAGGGAGTGGGTTACACACACACACATACACAGGGAGGTGTACACACACACACACACACACAGAGGCAGGTGTCTACACTTGTCTGCTCTGTGTGAAATACATGCCTTCTCACGGTGTCATTTAATACGTCCAATTTTTTTCTCAGTTTAGCTATGATCTAGATGTGATATATTTTTCATCTATAGGGTATTATTGCCTTTATAACTGCAGTTATTTATCTAGGGTTATTTCTAAAAACTAGCTAGAAAACCTTTGAGTACAACAGGAGTCAATAATTTATGTTAAAATCCAAGAGTAATTAGAAGACCTTTCTCTTGTTTCATATGTTAGGTAAAAAGCACATTTAATTTTTCTTCTAGGTAGAATTTACATAAACAATGCCAGGAAAAGTGAACCTTCAAATATTCCAGGGACCTGCAAGTGGGCTACACTTCACTGGAATATGTTAATTCAAAAGAAGTCGCTTGCACACTTTAACAAAAAGGTATGTAGGCAGGCTCAACCATTCAGTTGTGTCCAACTTTTTGCGACAACCCCCCTCCCTGGACTATAGCCCCCCAGGATCCTCCCTCCATGGGATTTTCCAGGCAAGAATACTGGAGTGGGTAGCCATTCTTTCCTCCAGGGGATCTTCCTGACCGAGGGATCGAATCCACATCTTCTGCATTGGCAGGCAGGTTCTTTACCACTGAGCCACTGGGAAGCCCAACAAAAGGTGTAAGTTGAACCTAAGTAAAAACTGAACAGCATATAGCAACATATTTTGAATGTTCCTTCCCTTAAGACAGGAGCCCACAAGGTAAGGTGCGGCTCCACTAGCCCTTAGACTGTGAGATCACTGAGGCAAGGGATAATGCACCTTGTAAGGTACTAAGCACTTTGAAGTTCCAAAGGAAATTATGTTCCCAGGACTAATTACGCAGCCAACAATGGGGATATCTATTCATGTCTTTTTAGGAGTAAGGGGTAAGCTGAGGGCAATACGTTGCACGATGAGTAACTTGTGCTTTTAATTGACCTAGAAAATCCAAGGAGTGTAAAACAAGGTACAAACTGTAGAAAACAGCGTGATAACATAAATGATTTTTTGCTGTATTATTTTTAGAAGAGCTGCATGATTTGGGTTACCTAGATTTTCTGCATTTGTACCCTAGTGATGGTGGGTGAGTTCATACTAATGACCTTGCTGTGTGCGAGTCTCAAAGGCAAAGTTTGCCTCTTATCTCATTTATTTTTCAATTCTGAACTGAAGGAATTGCAGGTAAAACTGATCTTTCAAAACTTCTACCTGGGCTAATTTGCAAGGAGGCTGTTTTTCCTTAATATTTCGTGAGTACACACCATAAGGCTCCTGCCATTAGACAATTTGTTTTTCGGTATCAATTCAAGCAACCTTCTCTTCCCCCATTCATGGTGTTCTTCTGTTCAGCTCACACCCACAGACCCTCCTCCGCTGGCCCTATACTCTCCCATCTGCCCCAGCCACATGCTCCTTCCTCGTGCAGTGTCGACCAGCCAGCCCCCAACTCCCAGAAAGTGTTCCTTCACTAGCAGGTATTTGTATTTCTGATCAAACAAGAGGAAAATAAAAGTTGTTTTCTAAGTTACCCTCCAAAATATGCTTTCTGAATACCTTGAACAAATATTCATCATTACTCCGGACCTCAGTCTCTGGGTCTTCTGTCCTGCCTTGGACTTCTTCTATCTATTGTTCATGAGATTCCTTCTTGTGTTTTTCATTTAAGCAGCATTGTTTAGAAGATTCTTCTTTCCTTACTCTTTGGCCAAAAGGTAGAGAATCCACAGTCTGCATGTAGAAACGCTACATGAAAAACACTCTCGGAATCATGCATTCATTCATTTATTGATCCAAGAAGTATATCAAGTATCTCCCATGTGCTACATTTTTTCACTGTATTATGGGCAAATGGATATATCAGAGGTTGATTTTTGTTTTTAAGGAGCTTAGAGTTTAATTGAAAGGATGACACATGGGCACAAATAACAAAAAAGACAAGTTAAAAAAGGGTAGGTGTCATAAAAGAGCTGGTATAGACTATTTATAAAATAATGAAAATGAAAAATTACACCAACTAGGAAAATTAGGGCAGCTTGATAGAAGATTTAGCACTTGGCTAGAGGTTGAAGTTAGGGTATAATCTGGACTTGCAGAGATAGGTAGGGGGCATTTCTGAAGAAGAAGAGCTAGAATACAGGATCAGAGTGGGAAAGATCATTACTAGTTGTTTCGGGGGAAAAAAAAGAAAAAACACGACCCCAAGGTTCAGATGGTAAAGAATCCACTTGCAATGCAAAAGACTTGGCTTGGATCCTCGAGTCAGGAAGATCCCTTGGAGAAGAGCATGGCAACCCACTCAAGTATTCTTGCCTGGAGAATTCCATGGAGGGGCCTAGTGGGCTATATAGTACATGGGGACATGAAAGTCAGACATGACTGAGCAACTAACACTTTGGCTTTTTCATGATTGTTACTGGAATCAAGTAACAATTATTGAATACAATTATTATTCTTGAATAAAATGTCAGTAGTTTCATGTTCCTCATGCTAGTCAATCTTAGCTTTAACCGATTCTTAGAGGATCAGTGTGCATAAATTCAGTGAAACTAAACCTCATGACAGTAAATGTCACATATATATATTCCTTACTCTTTAAGATTGGAAATGGTACTGGCAACCCACTCCAGTACTCTTGCCTGGAAAATCCCATGGACAGAGGAGCCTGGTAGGCTGCAGTCCATGGGGTCGCTAAGAGTCGGACACGACTGAGCGACTTCACTTTCACTTTTCTCTTTCATGCATTGGAGAAGGAAATGGCAACCCCCTCCAGTGTTCTTGCCTGGAGAATCCCAGGGACGGCGGAGCCTGGTGGGCTGCCATCTATGGGGTCGCACACAGTCGGACACGACTGAAGCAGCTTAGCAGCAGCAGCACTTTTTAAGATGGGAATATTGATATACTTTGGAGGGTTTAGGGGGCTCAATCATTTCAGTCATATTGCTTTTTTGTTTATTCAGTACATATATCATGTTTTTTACTCATACCCAATCACTTCTGTAAGTTCTAAAGTCTATCACCTTCGATACTCAAGTGGAGTCCACCATGAGTCTTAACCTGAGCTAATGCTTGATGTAATTCAATTTGGCACAGTTTAACAAACATTTATTGAGCTCTACTATGTGCTAAGTAAGCACTAAGATAAAAAGATAAATATTATATAATGTCAATTCTCTACTTATTTCCAACTGCCCCTCAGTATGCATTTACCTCTGCCCACAGAGTAGAATGTTATACATATTTTCTTCTTGTGAGCACAATGCCTGATATGTAATGGCTACTATTTTCTGTTAAATCCTCATCACTAGGCCATATGTCCATAATATTGAAATACTTCTAAATTAGACTAAAGGACTCAGAATGTTAAAAGTACTTTTTATTTGGTAGTATTGCCATGCTCAAACAGGTCTGTATTTGAAAGCTTTCTGCTTGGGACTGGCTTAAATATAACTTCATGACAATAGAAATGGAGCAATGATTTACATCCCTATCTGAAAAAAAAAACTGAACAAAATATATGAAACAATGAGTCAAATATGGACAGAGAAGAAAAATCAGTGAACTCTGGGAGATAGGAAACAAACAAGATAAGCCCTGTGACTGCGCCATTCACCACCTTGAATGTCTAGGCCCCATCACAGAAAAGTGGGATCCAGTTGGAACCCAGTGAACTTGCTGAATTGAGGATACAGAAATGATTTTCTGGAGAAAACAAAGCAATAGAGGAAATAGAGAAATTCATAATTATAATTGGAGTTTTCAATATACTACTCTGAATAATTAATATACTAAGCAGTTACTGTTTATAAGGATATGAAAAACTTTATGAAACCATCCATCAATTTAGGCTAATATACCTTTAAAAAACCTGGACTTCCCCAGTGGCTCAGCAGTTAAAAAACCCACCTGCAGAAACTGTGGGTTCAATCCCTGGGTCAGGAAGATTCCCTGGAGGAGGACATGGCAACCCACTAGAGCAATCTTACCTGGAGAGTCCTATGGACAGAGGAGCCTGGAGGGCTAGAGTCCATAGGGTCGCAAAGAGTCAGACATGACAGGAGTGACTGAGTATACACCTTTAAAAAACCATTCCACCCTACAACAGCAATCTTCGCAAGTGCTCATGGAACATTTACCAAGATAGAGCATATTCTGAGCCATAGATCAAATTATAATAAATTTAAAAGAATGCAGGCCAAAGAAACTATATTCTCTTACCATAGTAAAATTAAGTTGTTTCAACAACAGAACAATTTCTGAAAATCCCCAAAATATTTGACAAGCAAATAACACACTTCTAAATTACCTACTGGCCAAAGAAGAAATCAAAAGTAAGTGAAAATGCATTTTGAACTGAATGAAATAAAACCACGATGTATCAACATTTGCTGGATGCCCTTAAAGCAGTACATAAGGAAAGAAGAACTATACACAAAAAAGATCTTCATGACCCAGATAACCAAGATGGTGTGATCACTTACCTAGAGCCAGATATCCCGGAATGAGAAGTCAAGGGGGCCTTAGGAAGCATCACTATGAACAAAGCTAGTGGAAGTGATAGAATTCCAGCTGAGCTATTTCAAATTCTAAAAGATGATGCTGTGAAAGTGCTGCATTGCATATGCAAGCAAATTTGGAAACTCAGTAGTAACCACAGGACTGGAAAACGTCAGTTTTCATTCCAATCCCAAAGAAAGGCAATGCCAAAGAATGTTCAAACTATCGCACAATTGCACTCATCTCACACACTACCAAAGTAATGCTCAAAATTCTCCAAGCCAGGCTTCAACAGTATGTGAACCATGAACTTCCAGATGTTCAAGCTGGATTTAGAAAAGGCAGAGGAAACAGGGATCAAATTGCCAACATCCGTTGGATCATCAAAAAAGCAAGAGAGTTCCAAAAAAAACATCTACTTCTGCTTTATTGATTATGCCAAAACCTTTGACTGTTTGGATCACAACAAACTAGAAAATTCTTCAAGAGATGAGCATACCAGACCACCTAACCTGCCTCTTGAGAAATCTGTATGCAGGTCAGGAAGCAACAGTTAGAACTGGACATGGAACAACAGACTGGTTCAAAATCGGGAAAGGAGTACATCAAGGCTGTATGCTGTCACCCTGCTTATTTAACTTTTATGCAGAGTAAATCATGAAAAATGCCAAGCTGGATGAAGCACAAGCTAGATCAAGACTACCGAGAGAAATACCAATAACCCCAGATACACATATGACACCACCCTTATGGCAGAAAGCAAAGAGGAACTAAAGAGCCTCTTGATGAACGTGAAAGAGTAGAGTGAAAAAGTTGGCTTAAAACTCAACATCCAAAAAACTAAGATCATGGCACCCAGTCCCATCACTTCATGGCAAATAGATGGGGAAACAATAGAAACAGTGACAGACTTTATTTTGGGGGGGCTCCAAAATCACTGTAGATAATGACTGAAGCCATAAAACTAAAAGACACTTGTTCCTTGGAAGAAAAGCTATGACCAATCTAGACAGCATATTAAAAAGCAGAGACATTACTCTGCCAACAAAGGTCCATCTAGTCAAAGCTATGGTTTTCCCAGTAGTCATGTGCGGACTGAGAGTTGTACTACCAAGAAAGCTGGGCATCAGAGAACTGATGCTTTGGAACTGTGGTGTTGGAGAAGACTCTTGAGCCTCCCTTGGACTGCAAGGAGATCCAACCAGTCAATCTTAAAGAAAATCAGTCCTGAATATTGATTGGAAGGACTGATGTTGAAGCTGAAACTCCCATACTTTGGCCAGTTGATGCAAAGAACTGACTCATTGGAAAAGGCACTGATGTTGGGAAAGATTGAAGGCAGGGGAAGGGGATGATAGAGGATGAGATGGCTGGATGGCATCACTGACTCGATGGACAAGAATTTGAGCAAGCTCTCAGAGTTGGTAATGGACAGGGAAGACTGGCGTGTTGCAGTCCATGGGGTGGCAAATAGTCTGACATGATTGAGTTACTGAACTGAACTGACTGAAGGAAATAATAGATTTTCTGTGGTAGCTTAGATAGTAAAGAATCTGCTTGCAATGGAAGAGACCTGAGTTTGATCCCTGGGTCAGAAAGATCCCCAGGAGAAGGGGATGGCTACCCACTCCAGTATTTTTGCCTAGAGAATCCCATGGACAGAGGTGCCTGGCGTGCTAGTAGACAGGCTCACAAAGAATCATACATGACTGAGCAACTAACACTATACATCACTAAACACTTACATTTGAAAAGAAAGAAAATCTTAAATTAATGATCTCAGCTTACACCTTATTAAAATAGAAAAAAAAATATAGCAAATTGAAGCCAAATAAGACAGAAGAAAAGGGAAAAACAGAGAAAAATAAAACCAACAGCTACTTCTTTGAGAGTATCAATATAATTGAAAACCTGTTAGGCAAGACTAATGAAAAAAATTTTTTTCAAGCTTAGAAATGAGTGTAGCATCACTACAGATCCTATAGCCATGGAAGGTCTAATAAGGAAATCTTGGAAACAACTTTATACCAATACATTTGACCTCATATATGGAACAATTCCTTGAGAGTTTTAAGCTACTAAAGCTCACTCAAGAAAAATAAGTACTCTAAATAGCCTTGCCATATTCCTAATAAAGTTTTTACTTTTTAACTAAAAACTTAATCCCCAGGAAACTCCAGGACCAGATGCCTTCTGGTGAATTCTATTTAAGAAAAAAAAAATTAATTCTACACAAATTCTTTCAGAGAACTGAAGAGGGAAAAAAAATACAAGTTACTCTCTCTTTTTTTTTTTTTTTTTTTTTTGAGGCCATCAATAGCTTGGTACCAAACTAGATGAAAATATTAGAAGAAAAGCAAATACTCACATGCCCTCACTGTTGCTTTGTTGCTCCATCATATCTGACATTTGTGCTACAACATGGACTGTATTCCACCAGGCTCCTCGGTCCATGGGGTTTCCCAGGCAAGAATACTGGAGTGGGTTGCCATTTCCTTCACCAGGGGATCTTCCCAACCCAGGGATTGAACNCAAATACTCACATGCCCTCACTGTTGCTTTGTTGCTCCATCATATCTGACATTTGTGCTACAACATGGACTGTATTCCACCAGGCTCCTCGGTCCATGGGGTTTCCCAGGCAAGAATACTGGAGTGGGTTGCCATTTCCTTCACCAGGGGATCTTCCCAACCCAGGGATTGAACCCACATCTCCTGCTTGAAAGGCCTGTTCTTTACCACTGAGCCACCAGGGAAGCCCATGCCCTCGTTAATATATATGAAAAAAAAAATTCTAAACAAATTTTAGCAAATTGAATCCAACAACATATAAAGGGAGTAATACATCATAATCAAGTAGGTTTAACCCTTAAAAATGACCTAATATAATTCACCATATTACAAACATCTAAAGAAAAGAAAAAGAAAGGAAAAAAAAACTGTTCTCAATAGGCACAAAGAAAACACTTTGCAAAAACCAATATCAATTCCTGGTTAAGGAAAGGAAAAAAATCTCTCAGCACAAAATAAGGATGCCCCTTCTTACTATTTCTGTTCAGCATTGTCTGAAAGGTTCTAGATGGTTAAACAGGTCAACAAAAAATGTTGGAAAAGAAAAAAATAAAAGTATCTTTCTTTACTTTTGACATAACGGTCTATGTAGAAAATCTCCTGGAATCTAAACTTCAGAATTTCTAAGTGAGCTTAGCAAAATTGCAGAACATAAGATCAGCATACAACAACCAATTTATTTCCTTTACCAGCAATAAATAAATGAAAAATAAAATGATAGTATTATTTACCATAAGGTTATAGACATAAAAACTTAGGGATACACGTTATAAAATATTTGTAAGTCATGTGCACGGAAAACCACAAAGCTTTCCTCAGTGACATTAAAGACATACTGATGGAGAGACACATGAAGTTCCTGGGTAATAAGACTCAATATTGTTAAGATGTCAAACACTGAAAATTATAGGTTCAGTACAATGCGTACCCAATCAAAACCCCTACAAGGTTATCTGTTTGCTTATTTGTTTTAGAGAAACTTACAAGCTGATTCTAAAATCATAGGGAAAGCCAAAGAATCTAGACTAGCCAAAACAAGTTTGAAAAAGAAAAATAAAATCAGAGAAACAATACTACCTGTTTTCTAGACTTATTGTACAGCTAAAGGTAATCAAACAACTGGGCACTCGTGAACAGATAAACAGATCAGTGGACTAGAATAGGTCTTTCCAAGTGACACCAGTGGTAAAGAGGCCACCTGCCAATGCAGGAGACAAAAGAGACTCAGATTTGGTCCCTGGGTCGAGAAGATTCCCTGGAGGAGGAAATGACAACCCACTCCAGTATTCTTGCCTGGAGAATCCTATGGGGAGAGGATCCTGGAGGGCTACAGCCCATGGGGTAGCAAAGAGTCAGATACAATAGAAGCGACTTAGCATGTACACAACAGACTAGAAACTCCAGGAATCAACCCACACATCTGTAGCCAATTGATTTTCAACAAAGGTACAAAGGCAATTCAATACGAAAAAAAAAAAAATAAAATAAAATAAAAATGTTAAAAAAAGAAAAGGTAATCTTTTCAACAAATGTTGGTGCAATAATTAGATACCCATAAGCAAAATAACAAACTTTGATGTATACCTCTTACTACATAAAAACTCAAGATAGAATATAGAACTACAAAAAAAAAAAAAAAAAAGAATAAAACTACATATAA
>SJYX01005604.1:17372-85524 GCA_006410675.1 Oreotragus oreotragus | reverse complement strand
AAAAAAAAAAAAAAAAAGAATATAGAACTACATATAAAGCCTAAGAGGAACTTCTAAAACACAGAATATCTTTGTGATCTAAAGGTTAGATACAACACCAAAAGCACAACCATACGAAAAAAATAATTGATAAATTGGACACTGACAAATGGAAATTTTCTGTTCCATGAAACATTGCTACTGCTGCTGCTGCTGCTGCTAAGTCGCTTCAGTCGTGTCCGACTCTGTGTGACCCCAGAGACGGCAGCCCACTAGGCTCCCCCGTCCCTGGGATTAGGAGAATGAAAAGATAAGTCAGAAAATGCAAGCAAATTTACAAACTATATATTTAATATAGGATTTGTTTCTAAAATATATGAGGAAATCTCAAAGCTAATAATAAAAGAGTCAAAAATGAGTGAAGCATTTTAATAGACACCATAAATGAAGATATATATTTCTCAAATGAGCATGTGAAAGAGTATCAACATTATTATTAGAGAAAAAAAATTAAAATACTACCATACTCCAAATAGAAGGAAAAATACTAAAAAAAAAAAAACAAACAAAAAAAACTGACCATATCAATGATTCATTAAGATGTATAGGTGGGAATATAAATACTACAGTCCCTTTGGAAAGAGTTTCGTGGGTTCTTAAAAAGTTAAACATGCACCTTCTAAGATTTAACCATTCTACTACTCCTAGGTATTTATCCAAGAGAAATGAAAGTATATGTTGATTTGACAGCTTGTGTAAAAACATTTATACAATGCCTTATTTGTAATAGTAAAAAACTGGAAACAAGTGAGTGGGTAAGTAAATTGTGATATATCCAAACAATGGAATGATATTCAGCACCAATACGGAATGAACTATTGATGCCCACAACACATGGGTGAATCTCAAAATAGTCATGTTGAATGAAAGAAGCAGAAAGGACATACACTGCATGGTCCCATTTATACAGACTGTAGGAAATGTTGGCTAACCTATAGGGATGGCAAGGAGAGACCGCTGATGGGGAGGTATGATGGGCAGAGGGAGGGAGTGGGCCGAAGGCATTACAAAGAGGTGTGAAGAAACTTCTGAGGGTGACGGATATGTTCATTATCATAAGTGGATAGTTTCATATGTCAAAACATCAATTTGTAGATCTTAAATATGCACAGTTCATTGAATATCAATTAGACATCACTGAAGCTATTTTGAAAACTTCCTTAAAAAGTTCCTAGAAAAATAATCAGAAAGTATCACTCTCCTGGGCTTTATCCAAAGTAATGATTTCTGCTAGCATTTAATGTTATAATCTGATAGGTTGTTCCATCTCCCTAAGGTGGTTAGAAAGCACTGACATTCCTGCAGGAAGGAAAGCAAAGAATATGAAAAAGTTCAACCAGAGGAAAGGGCTGAGATATCATATCCAGGAGCTTTACTCTTAGCTATGATTCTTGCCTTGATTAGCAGCAAGAACTTGGTTCTGTCATTTTGTTTTGACAAGCTCCAATCATTCATCTAAAAATACAGAAGTTAGACTCAACCATCCCTCAAATGTCCTTCAGAGGCTCTCATTCAGTGATCTATGGATAGACTTTAATCCTCAATAATCTCCTTTTTTCTCTCAACTAAGAATTTATAAGCATGGCCTTAAACTAAAAATATCCCATGTGATCTTGAAATGTGCATTATCGCCCTTGCTGATAATCTTTTTAGAAAGAGAGTAAACTCTTGAGGGTAGGCCTCTTCATCTTAAAATTCCTGGTTTTCTCTTCTCATAATATTTCAAGTTCAGAGCCTACATTGTAATAATGATATTGTGATTGCTATTAAAATTATAAGGATAGAAAATTACTATCATACTTCTTAGAAAACTACTTTCCCATGCAGCAGCCATCTTATTTCCATGAAGATATTATTTTCAATTTACAGATACAGAAACAGGACCACAGAAGTTAACACTAACTTGCTTCACCACATACCAACCACACAACCTTGGACAAGATCCTTAGTTTCTCTTTGCTTCTGTTATAATTTGAGATTATAACAGTACTTGCCTTATAGGATTGTTGAGGATTAAATCAGTTAATATTTGTAAAACTTTAGATTGGAGACTAGCACACAGTTATCACTATTATTCTTTGAGAAATTAATTTCATTTTAATGTATTAATATAATAAGAATTAATTAAGTATGGACAGAGAAGTCTCGCAGCTTATAGTCCATGGGGTCTCAAAGAGTTGGACAGACTGAGTGACTAACTAGCTAATATAATAAATAAGCAAGATCTAAGATAAATTCATATATTTTGGTTCTCTGTTTAACATGCATTTGACCAGTGACCAGTAAACATTTATGTACTTTCAGATTTGTCTTTCCTGATTACCATCACACCCCAGTCTAAGTGTATATCCTCCTAATGTTCATTCTCCCTATCTTAATTTGGAATATATTTATTATTTTTTAATTTCTAGTTTCCCCAACTAAACTGTAGGATCAGAAGAGAGAAGCCAGTGGATCGTTAGTGCCTGCACGGTGTCTGGAACCACAGAGAGTCTTTCAGTGTTCATTTGATACTATTTTTATTACTAGGGCTTAAAATAGATAAAAGTATATGAAAACCTCAGAAACATATGTTAGGATATTTATCCAGATCTTCAGTGTTTCCAAAGGTCTCTGGTGAGTTTGGCCATGGCTCTTATCAAAAGCTTGTATCTAACTAACTCATGTCTCCTCTTTAAGGAAAAGTGACACTTTTTTTGATGGGGTAAGAGTCATATGACTTTAACAAAATAAAAGAGAACATGAATTTATACTGTATGTAACAGTATTCCAGAGGGCATGACATGACCTGTGGGACACCAAAATTCATAGAGAATTGTGCTATATATTTGATCAGTCGATGTATTTCCTATGTGCTTAAGAGATGCAAGCGACTGTGATGAAGTGCTGCTCTATACACTGAGCAGTCTCAGGAGTCACAGTGGTGCTGTGAGTCACTCTATCGTGTCCGACTCTCTGCGACCCCACGGACTGTAGCCCACCAGGTTCCTCTGTTCCTGGGATTCTCCAGGCAAGAATACTGGAGTGAGTTGCCATTCCTTTCTCCAGGGGATCTTCCCGACTGGGGGACTGAACCTGGGTCTCCTGCATCGCAGGCAGATTCTTTACCATTTGAGCTACACGGGAAGCTCTCGGAATCATAAGCCCAGATCTATAAGGGGCAGAAAGCAGAGGATCCCAGAGAAACTGACTGAAGCGGGCAGGACCCCATGTCTTGTCAGAGCATGTAAACCTCAGGCCAGAGTTGAAGCTAGGGCTAACCCGGACAGAAATACAGGGCGGGTCAAATCTGTCTTCCTCATCTTTGCCCACTTCGAGAGCCCTCAGCCCTTCTCCTCTGGACTCTCCTGACAGAAGGAAAGCTATACAAACTCATTTATAGGACATAAAGACTTCACTGTAACCAACAAAGATCCACTGTAAAGAACAGGGCACTCTGCTCAATGTTATATAATGACCTAAATGGGAATAGAATTTGAAAAATAATAGACAGATGTATATGTATAACTGAGTCACTTTACACCTGAAAGTAACACAACATTGTAATCACATAAACTCCAGTATAAATAAAAAGTTTAAAAAAAAGAATTTACTGTCTTCCCCACTTGCTTTTCTGTCTCTTTTCGAGAGCAAGTGTCAGTTTTATCTATCTCTATACCCCAGATCCAATCACATTACTTATATAGCATAGGCATATTCCCTTGTGGCTCAGCTGGTAAAGAATCTGCCTGCAGTATGGGAGACCTCGGTTTGATCCCTGGGCTCAGAAGATCCCCTGGAGAAGGGAAAGGCTACCCACTCCAATATTCTGGCCTGGAGAATTCCATGGACTGTACAGTCCATGGGGTCACAAAGAATCAGACACGACTGAGCGACTTTCACTTTCTTTCATATAACAATGTTACCTATATTACCTACATAGCATATAACAAAGAAGAGCAAAGGTTTGTTCAATAAAGGGATGGATGTTAAATACATGGATGGATGTTAAGAGCACTGTACTTGATAAATAACAGGAATTCCTTATACTTGTGAAGCATTTTTCTAATGTGACAAAGCACTTTTGCAAGTATATAGGAATTCTTTCCTTCTACTTTTTATCCTCTCTCTCTTCACTCATTTAAATATTAGTCTGCCGGTGGATACCTCATTTACATTCTTGGCCCAGATTTCTTTCCTGAAATGGATATCCTGCTGCCTGCTGGTCATCGCCACTCAAATATCTCACAGACATCTCAGACTGAACGCCTTCAAACTCTGAGCTCTTATCCTCCGTTCCTCCCCCTCAGATCTGATACTCTTCCATTTACTTATCCGGTAAATCTCAGTCCTTCCACTCAGTTGCTCTAGACAGATGCCTTCATCTGAGGAGCCCACAGTATCCACTTCATCCTCATCCTTCTGGTCTAACCCTACTTTGCACTGATGTTATCTTGTGCCATCTCCCCTGGCTCAGTGCCCCAGCCCCACGGGCCTGCTCCCAGTACTTAAAATGTGAGGGAGTGCCCTCTCATGTCAGTGCTAGTCACCCTGCCTCAAATCTTCTCCCACCTCTTCTCCAGAATTCTCTCCCAGTTATCCTTCAAGTCTCAGTTCCACTGTGCGTTGCAGGAGGCTTAGCAGTCTCCCTGGCCTGTACCCACTAGACACCAGCATCACTCCCTTCCCCAGTTGTGACAACCAAATAGATCTCAAACATCGCCCATTGTCTCCAAGGAGCCAAATTCATTTCCCCCATTAAGAAGCTCTGTTCCACACTGATTAGAACATTCCGTCACGGATTTGTATGGAACCTAGTATGTAAACCTTTTGACTTCTAGATTACTGTTGGACCACCCCATTATGGACAGAGGAGTTCTTTATCATTTTATTACCTGGGCTGCCCCGGTGGCTCAGGGTTAAAGAACCTGCCTGCCAACGCAGGAGATGCAGGTTTGATCCCTCGGTCGAGAGGGTCCCGTGGAGGAGGAAATGGCACCCCACTCCAGTATTCTTGCCTGGAAAATCCCATGGACAGAAGAGCCCGGTTGGTTACTTTCATGGGGTCACAAAAAAGTCAGACACGACCTAGCCACTACAAAACAACAAGAACCTACAGTGTCTAGCATGAGATAGGTGGTTCATGAATGTATGTTGAATAAAGGAATACATTTGATTATTGCAAAAACCACACGACATATGGACAGCCAGAATTAACACAACCACTTCAAAGTGAGGTAAAAGATATGCTAAGTGGCTAATGACAGGCATGCAGAACACACTATCAATAAATAGCTGACAGGGGACCATTCTCAGTTCTTCGTAGCAGCATAATCACTTACTACCATTACCAGTTTTTTCAGCCTTCTCAGATTACTGGAACTCTCCCCCTTCTGAGGTCCCTGCAGCCCTGTGTCCTTGCAGTCTGTGCAGCATTAGCAGAGACCCTAGCGGTGTCTCAAGGGCCGAAATGCTGAGGGCCTCCTGGTGGTTTCCAGTGATGCTTCACGACGACGCTTATTAAAAATCATGGCATATTAAATATAAAGGGGGTAGGTAGGGTTTCTCCTGTTGTGATAGGAATGCAAGAGGGAAAAAACACAACTCTCCTGAGTGAATTAGCTTTATGGTACCCTTAGCCTTGTGGTTCACTCTAGTAAATAGCCTAGAGAAAACTAATCACGTGGCAGGTTAAGACACTCTGATCTTAATGAAAGCCTTGCCGAATAAACTAGAACATGAAGGATACTTGGTTAAAATGATCTTTTATTTCCAGGCTGCTTAAGTACAGCTAAACAGAACAAATCTCAGTTGGAAAGAGAATTTCTTTTAAATTGCACTTTCAACATGCCTAAGGTACTCCTATTTTCCAAGGTTTTGAAAAGCAAGATTTATACAGCGTGCATATGTGCTAAGTCAATTCAGTCATGTCTGACTCTTTGCAACCCTATGGACTGCAGCCTGCTAGGTCCCTCTGTCCATGAGATTCTCCAGGCAAGAATACAGGAGTGGGTAGCCATCCCCTTCTCTAGGGGATCTTCCTGACCCAGGGATCAAACTCATGTTTCCTACATTGCAGGCAGATTCTTTAACCTCTCAGCCACCAAAGAAACCCAACAGAAAATAAGCACCCAATAAATAATCATTAGCTATTATCTTTCTTCTTTGCCTAAACATATTTTTATTTCTGTGTATTTCTAGGCTCTGTCTACAAGTCAGAAATTTATCATTTTAATAGTTCATAAGCATTTCAAAAACCTGATCTTCATTACATTTTCTTCATCATATAAGTATTTCTTTGATTCCTACGATAATCCTATGAGGCTGGGATGTTTGTGTCCATTTTACTTACACGAAACTGAGACCCAGAATGATATGCCTATGATTATGCAATTTAGATAGTGACAGGGGCAGGACTAAAGCATTGGTCTTCAAAATATTTTGCTCCATTAACACCATTATATATATATATATTTTTTTTTTAATTGATTCACTTTTGTCTCAACTCTTTTAAGATATCAAAATGGCCCTAAAGTAAAACTCACTGGAAGTTTGTCTTCTCATTTTTCCCCTCTAGTCAGTAAGTCTCCACTGAGTAGTAACTGCATGTCTTAGTCAGTGTTTGCGTAAGTCTCTCTCTTTCCTTCCCTACCTTTTCCCATTCCTACCTCTTTTTTATCTTTCTCCCTTTTCTTTACCCCTCTCCTTTTCTTTCCTTCATTTCTCTCTCTCTCTCTCTCTCACACACTCAGAAATATCTTATTGGTCTATTTAGAGGGGAGTACTGACAATGACTTTGAGGTTTCCAATTTACCTGATGAGATAACTGGGATCAGGTAAGAGCCAATAAGAGATAAGTTTGGATTACTAGGGCAGGCAAGGTAGATAGAAAAGCAAAGGAATGGAGTTTGGATTAAAAAAAAAATAGTGCGGTGAGGAAGACAGTTCCTGATTAAAGCTTATAGGCAGGGAACAGCAAATAATAAAAAAAAATCTTGCTAAAGAATGATGCATGGGTCTGTGTCTGTTGTATTAATTATTTACTGAGTAAATTTGGGGAAATCACTCAGTAAATAATTTTTACTCACCAAGCCTCAGTTTTCCCCCTTGTAAATTGGGAATAATAATAATAATAAACAATAATGTTATCATTTCTTAGAACAGAGTGCTAAATAAATAACAGTAAATAAATGTTGGCTCTCACCAACATTATTATTGTTATTATGAATATAATGAATGTTATCAGAAAGGAAAAAGTACAGAAGGCTTCTTGAGGGTAAGGATGATAAATATCTGTTTGGTACTTTAGGCAATAAAAATATATAAGAAAAGAATATTTATTATTGAAAGAATATTTACAGTTATTTGTTAAGAAACTGGAGGGGTAAGTACTACAGATGCAGAGAGTTCAGATAGGATTTATGTGTAAGAACCAGGTGATTTGTGGCCAAAACAGGCAATAAATCCAAGTTTCAGAGTCATGAAAAGTATTTNTTTGGTACTTTAGGCAATAAAAATATATAAGAAAAGAATATTTATTATTGAAAGAATATTTACAGTTATTTGTTAAGAAACTGGAGGGGTAAGTACTACAGATGCAGAGAGTTCAGATAGGATTTATGTGTAAGAACCAGGTGATTTGTGGCCAAAACAGGCAATAAATCCAAGTTTCAGAGTCATGAAAAGTATTTATTCTCATTGCTTATGAGGTTCAGGCCTAATTCATTTCAAAATGAAGTTGTATATGGAACAATAATACATCAATAGCAAAACCTCAAATTAAATGAACCAAATCATTTAAAATTAAACTTTGAAGTCAAGACAGTGTCGGGTTAACTCTCTCTTTTTTTTTTTAGAGCTTCCATTTTACTTTATTTTACTTTACAGTACTCTATTGGTTTTGGCATACATTGACATGAATCTGCCACGGGTGTACACGAACTCCCAAACATGAACCCACCTCCCACCTCCCACCCCACATCATCCCTCCAGATCATCCCCATACACCAGCCCCAAGCATCCTGCAAGCTGGTTTTTTGAAAAGATTTGGGTTAATTCTTCTAAAGTTGAAAGCCAATACCATCATCACCAATGGCTTTCACCAAAATAAGCCTTGTAAATTTGATTTCACTGAACTATGTTGATGTGATCAAAGGTCAGTTAATATGAGGATTGCAAACATTTACCGTAGGGTGAAAGCTATTGATATTCAGTTTTATAAGCACTGAGACTTAAATATTATTCATGTGCAGAAATATAATTTCTTATGAACTTTACAAATGCTTTTAAATCAGCAGTCTTTCCCCATAAAAAGTCAAAAAGCAAGGCCCTTAATCATGTCATAGGCTTTCTGATGTCCTTCTACTCAGCAATAGTTTCATTTAAAAAACATTTCAATGAACATTAATTGAACAGAAACTGTCAACTTTCCTTTTATAATGAAAAGAAAACTGCTGTGATGAAGAGTTTCTAATCATTATATCTAATTAAAAAGTTAATCCTTATGTTTCTCATTTTTAAATCCTTTCAAATGTAACAAAAGAGCTGCCCTTTCGAAAATAGGCAACAGAGGCACAGTCATTAGGTGACATTACTTCTGTGGTAAAGCTACAATCTTGGAATTAAAGAATATTGGCCCAAGCTATTGTGATGGAATTAGGAAAGTTAGAAGAATCAACCAAACCTTGGACTTTATTGACCTATTTTCTTAATACAGAAAAATCCCATATTGTATCAACTGTGGGGAGCTGAAAAAGAAACTGTGATTTAAGTCTTTTATACAGTAGAGGAAAATGGGTTCTGCATTCCAGCTCATAAGGGAATGTGATGTGACTCACTCTTTTAATATGAATAAAAGCAATATTTCCAGGCCCGGAGTTAGGAGCAAATTATTCTTCTAAATAATTGAGCCTTTACTTTAAGGTCCAAACTCACAAGCAACCTTTTAATATCACCTTCCAACTTCCTGGAGCCCAGTGAAGAAGGAAGGAGAGAATCCTAGACAAATATGGGAGATGATGCATCCACACGTGACTGCCTCACTTGTGTGATGAGTAAGAGGAAGGGAAATGTTCGGAAAGCCTAAATGCAAACCACAGCATTAAGAGCAGATTGTGTTTATCGTTTCCTCTTCCGGTTGATATGTTTTAAGTATTTTAGGGTGCTATGTGATGATTGAAGAAGGAAACTCTATTTCAAACTGCCATTTTTCTGGATGGTCAACAGGGAACAGGGAATGGTAACCAAATCTGTAACTTAGCAAGGCATTTTATAAGGGGACTTGCTGCTTTTCATTAACAAGGATCAATCAATCTGAGCCACTGAGTTTACTCATTCTCATAATATGCAAGGCAGCCTCCAGCCTTTTACAAAACAGTCTTTGCTAAAGGCTGAGTATCTGCAGCTCTGAAATAAGTAAATACTCTTAAATGTCAACTCAATTATGGCCTTCACTGAGCAAAGAGAACAATCTTCCTAATGGATCATACTCTTCCTTCCTAAGTTCTTTCCACATTTTTGCCTCTCAGGGAAAGAAGTTGATAGAAGAGGGAACAAATACTTTTCTGCAAAACATTCTTTCATACAGGAACCTTTTAGCTTTTATCGACAGCCTTCTTTCTGCCTTCAATTTATGAGAGGCAAATACTGTGTACTAAAAAGGAGTGAGAAACATAAAGCCCTTACTCTATTCCTTACAAGGTGTGTATAACCAAAACTAAGCCCTTTGACTTTTTCTGAGCCTTTCTTTTCTCTACTTGTAAAGAAATATAAATCTGTAAAACAGAAGTAATAATCCTTGTTAGACCAGGAATCTTAGGGGTTCAAATAAAAAAAAATATGGAAAAGCTCTGGAAACATAGGGATGATTATTTCCCTGTGTGAAGGCAAGAAAAAGGCATTTAGCATTTACTGAACATCCACCAAATACCAGTACAGCACTAAGCTTCCTCTGTACTAAGTCTTTTAGTAAAGTAACCTCATGATATAGGCTTTCCTGGTGGCTCAGACGGTAAAGAATCTGCCTGCAATGCGGGAGACCTGGGTTCAATTCCTGGGTTCAGAAGATCCCCTGGAGGAAGGTATGGCAACCCACTCCAATATTTTTGCCTGGAGAATCCCCAAGGACAGAGCAGCTTGGCGGTCTACAGTCCAAGGGGTTGCAAAGAGTCGGACATGACTGAGTGACTAGGCACACACAGCACGTGATACAGGCATTGTACCCACTAACAGGCAAATAACTGAAGTGGGGGAGAGATTGCGTAATGCATCTAGGATTTCAGAGCTTGGTATTTATAGAGACAGAATTCAGTTTTGTCTCTCTCTAAAGGTAATGCTCAGCTTCCAGAAAGCGAGAATTATGCTTTTGGTAACACAGTGTAAAAATGCAAGTTTTGAGAGTGAGTCAGCAAAAGCTTGAATTCTAAGGCTGCCACTCAGTGTTGCCATGGGTAAGTTGCTTAAATTATCTCTAAAGTTTTGTTGTCTCATCTGAAAATGGGGAAAATGAGTTACTAACTGACATAGTTGTTGAAGAAGACTTCTAGAAAAAAATTCATACTTAGCCAGATACTCTTTGGCACATGGTTAGCATTTAGTATACACTGGTTATTATTGTCCTATCACTGAACAAAAAATTGCTAGCAATCAGTTAAGTAAATGATCCAGGAAAATCTCATAGTTCTTATAATTGACTCTGAGTATTTTGAAGATGAGGTAGATTTTATCATATATAACTGAACATTGACTAAAATGACTAGAAGTCAGCTGGTGAGCTCAGATATATATATCAAAGACATAAATACAATAAGATATAGGGGGAAAGACAAAAATATTTTTTAAAAATACAGAATTAATGAAATCAAGATAAAAAGAAACGATACTGCCAAATAAGACTACATGGGCAATGCATAAAATTTAAAATTAAATATATTGATGGATAGCCAACCTGTAGGATAGCTACCTGGGCCAACCATTCATATGTCATGTAACTTACATTATATATTCTAAAGGATACAGGGCATAACATCTCCTTGGTGAAAACATTAAACATGTCAATATTAAAATGTCAACTTGTAAAGGATACAGGGCATAACATCTCCTCAGTGAAAACATTAAACATGTCAATATTAAAATGTCAACTTATAAACACATATTCCTCCTTATCTATTTAAAAACTTATTGTAAAAGGCTTAAAAAAATATGAGTTTAAGTTTTTGTTCTCATGTAATGACATTTATACCTGTTTAATTTATATTCTGAATTATATTCATCAGTTTACAGATGACCCAAAGATCAGGGAAGTATAAGGGCTCATCTAAGTACAACAGGCCAACTTGGGGTTGAATACAGCCTCCATGGATAGTTAGGCAAAATCCCTCTATGAACCGCTTTCTTTATCTGCAAAATGAAAGTAGGATCTTCAGTCTCTCAGGGTTGTTGAACAAATCAGATGAGTTAATAGGGACCAGTGGTCACTGAAGTAAGTCATTTTCACTTAGTTTCCTTGTAAGTATTTTAGGAAATATCTCTATTAAGTGCCACAAGGTTCTAAACTCACTCTGTATTGATGAGGCATAATACAGCTCCTGCCTTTCATGATTTCACAGAAGAGCTAATCCTGAAAAGAGCTAAACTGACATCCTATATTATAATGAAGTGAATATGGAGTGTAGTGGAAAACAACGTGCTTAAGTTGGTTAGCGGGTTGAGGGAGATATGGAATAAGCAGATCTGGGAAACCTATAGACAAAAAGAATTATCACTGAAGCTGGATGTGCAGGGGTAGCTGGAATTCCATAGAAAGACAAGGGAGCAAAAGATTTCCCAGGCTCAGATGAATGGTTTCAAGTGGAAAGACTTCCCAGTGTAATGTTTTGGGTCTCTTTCTCCATCCCTACAATGAGAAGGAAGTCTTCTGCAGGCAAAGGTTGCAACAAGGAACTGGGTGTGGCAAGCTCACGCCTTCCTCTTGGGAGGTGGCCATGCTGCAGGAGCCTTGCATTCTCTCTTGCTGTAAGACAAGCTTAGCAAGGCAGACTGTGCCTCTACAAAAGCTGGCAGTTTGGAGTCAATTCACTTTACTGCCTGCCACAGCCATTTCCTCCCATCTAGTTCTTATCAGTAATAAACTTGAGGAACTTCCCTGGTGGTCCAATGGGTAAGACTCCATGCTCCCAATGCACTGAGGTTCCAATGCATTGACCACGTTCAATCCCTGGTCAGGGAACTAGATCCCATGAGCTGCAACTAAGGCCCGGTGCAGCCAAAGAAATCAATAAATGTTAAAAAAAAAAAATAGTAATACATTTGATTTTTTAAAATTGTCTATTAGAACCTGGAACCTCTACATTATCTGGTTTTAATCTTCAAATTTTTAAGAGGTGGTGCCTAATTTTTAATTAGGCATCCTCAAACTTGACAGCGAATGACATTTGGAAACAAGATTATGACATGAATTCAAAATGTGGCAGTGTTTTTCTCAGGAGAGTAATGTACTTAGGAGGGAAAATGGAAGATAAATTGGTTTTAGAGTTTCAAGTTGGCCAGTAAGTGGGTTATGGGGCTTCTCTCTCACTCTAAGGAATTTGGACTCTACCCCATGAGCATCATGGTGCCATTGAAGCGGAGAAATGACAAGGCATTTTGTGGGAGGAGGGGGTATTAGGCATATTCTGGCAGCTTGAAGTGGATGGATTTTGCGATGCATTAGAGCCAAAAGGCCGGTTTAATGACTGTTCCAATACTCCTGGTAAGATACTTGTGAATAGATATAGTCCCTGATCCACTATTGACAGCTAAATTCCCTTAGAATCTAAGAAATGTAAGACAAAAGACCAATATATCTTACTCTGAAATCACAATTTTAAAACATCATAAAGGCCCAGGATTGGGGGGTGGGGGAGGCAGGGATTGATGGGGAAGAATTCACATAATGAGAGTTCCAATAAGAGGGATGCACTCAAGCTCAGCTGCAGCTGAAATGAAGAGATGATTGTGTGAACAATCTAGAACTCATCAGAAATAATCACACCTAATTTAAAAAACATTGTCTAAAAGACAAGCTAAATTTCACCAATCATGCAATAGTTAGATGTTCTGCAGGAAAGAAAGGCTACAAACCTCCTGTAAAATACCACCTTCTCCCTCCCTCTCTGTACTACCATCCTCCAAGAACGAGAATATGCCATAATAGCACCTGTGTTACAGACTAGGACATAAAGGGTTCAGGAAAGATAACACACGGCATGATTCATCTAATGATGTAACCCTGTAACCAGATAGGAGGCGAGTTCTAGTGGGGAGAGAGCCGGGCTGCAAAATCACAGCTGCCTGCCTAACTCTAGTCCAGGTTCATCTTGCTAAACCAGCACTCTGTTTTTAATTTGTTGAGGAATATGGGTTATATCTTAAAGTTACTATGCATAAGCGAAAGTGGGGAACTTGAGCTAGCTTTTTGAAGAACATCGCTTAGAAATAAGAGATGAAACCTAAGAATGCAATATCATATTTCTTCCTTCAGCAATTATTTATTAAGGACTTACTGGATGTCATCTATTGTGTTGGGACAAGCGACAGACAGATCCGTCTCCTGGTCAGAAAACTTGCAGCAGCCACACTGGACCCTAAAGCTTGGGAGTTAGGGTTACCCTTAAATCATCTTCAACGGTCGTCCAAATTTCAAAGGAGACTAAAAAGCTGTCCTCATTCCAGAATTTGACACATGTACTCCCATTACAGAACTATGAAGTCTTAAGAAGTTTAAAAAAAAAATTTCACCATTTCCAGAGTATCCAAAAGTAAATTAATTTAAAAACTATACTGTTCCTACTTCATTCTCAAACCTATTAAATTTGCAGAAATCCATAATCATTATGTTTTGAGCTATGCAGTGACCTAAGTCAGTTTAGTTTTCTGACAACTTCATGCTTACCAGCCTCTCATAAATCAAGTCAACATCAACAATTGCAGGATTACATATAAATTTGTAGAGAACAACGAACGGAGTGATCTTTCGGAGTCAGACCTGACTTCCAACCATAAATCTGGTACTTGTTAAACGTATGAACTATGGCAAGTTACTCTGCTTCTAAAGTCCATTTGTTCATATATAAGATGGGAAGGAGGTGATCTACATTCCTGCATTAATTTGAAGGTTAAATTAAAACAATGGTATATAAAAAATGCTTTACAAATGGTAACTGTTATAATAATTTATTGTAATTATGTCATTTCCATGAAGCACATGGCAACACTGAATACCAGAGCTATCAGAGAAAGTAGAGATTGAGGCCGACACTTTTTCCTTCTAATTCATGGCTGACAGTGCTCATTTTTACCGTATTCTTTCCTGAGGAGGTCTCATGTAATCCCACCATCTTAGCACCATGGTCCATATGACCATCATGAATCAATCTGAGTTTATACAGTCAAATGTATTAATCATTTCTTTAAAATCTATTCTAACTTCCTCTAATTGACAGGTAGACCCTAAGATTCTGACACTTGGCTAGGGTGTGATTCCAAGAGTCCAGCGTAGTCTTCTGCTAGTACCCAAGCTTCCTGGTTTCCAGTTCTGTATTTTTCCACTGCAGCAGACTCACTCATTTTTCTCTAAGTTATGAAATTCAACCATGAGTCCAAATTGGAAGAGACAGATCACTTAACATAGCCTGTCACAACGTGATTTCTGCTAAGGTATGAATTAAACTGTGGCCCTTGCAATATACAGTTAAACTGATCTGAAACAAAGAACTGTTTAGGATACTGCTCATGCACTCTTATCAAGGCCAAGGCTATATGGAGTCAGCATCACAGCAATTTTAGTGATGCGATAATGGATATTGGCAGGTTGCTGCCATGATAGCTACAGGCATCTCATGATAACAGGACATTTTCAGATACTACATAATATGATTTACCAATTTCTACTGGGTTGACTAAAAAGTTCCTTCAGTTTTAAGTAACAATGAAAGACATTTTTCATTTTTGCCAAGAACTTTATTGAACAACGAATTCACGGAAGGAATGAAATTTTTGGCCCATCTAATACATCAATTTAGTCAATGAGTCTGGAATGTACAAAGAGAATATCCTTTGAAATTCCCAGTGGCTGAAATTAATTCCTCAAAATAAAACTCACAGGTTACTGTTTTGAAATCAAACTGAGGCTTAAAGGAAGAGTAACTCTTAGAAAAATGGTTTATTTTTCAAAATCATTTTGGAGTTTAATTAGCAACATAATCAGCATCAACTCTTAAAGATTCAGAGTGAAGACATGCCTATGACACTATTTTGTTATTTGACATTTAATGGTAAGAAGCTGAGACAACATTCCATTTTAGATGGTCTCAATACCCTATATCATTTCTCCTTCATATTTGGGGCAATTTCTAATAAGCCAAATAAGTGGTGTTCCAGAGATATTTTCATGATTTCATAATTCAAATGAAAAGTAAGAAACAAAAGGGGGCAAGGAGAACATATGCTTCAACCATACGCTCTACAAAATGAAAATACTTCTCATTAGGGCCAAACGATTATTTTTTTCCCTTGGTATCTCAGCTAAACTCTCTTTACCTGATGACCCTCTTAAATTATTTCATCATCCAATGTATTCAATCCCCAAATTAAATCCCAAGTATTTTTCTCATGAAAATATTAGAGAGAGGGGTCAAGATCAGAACTGAAGAAGAAGAGGGTCAAGATCAGCTATTTGGTGGGCCATGATCTATTAATTTGTGATCAATATCTGGGGACTTTCTTAAGATACCCTTGCAATTTCTGTATTAAATATGAGATAAATTATGCTCCTCCTAGTAAGATCAAAACTCAGCCATGCAAGGTAACCTTAAAGGAATGAAAGAACTCAGGCCGGCAGAACTGATAACCATATTATCTACTCTAAGGAAAAATTATATCACCCAGAAGTTTGAGAGGAGCTTTGGGGTCAAGAAGCAAAGCAAAAATAAAAGGGGAGGGGGGGGAATCAGAGAGTTAAGCTTCGTTCATCAATCTAGGACCTTATGATGTGGGAAGGAGTCTGAACATTTGAGTTCAAATACTTACTGAATATTGAAGATGGCTTGACCTTCCCCAAGGAAAGACGTCCAGTACCCTTGAAAGTTACCCTTGAAGGCTTTTATTTTTCTTATCTGCCTCCTTTTGTTGTATTCTGCCTCAAGTATACCGGTACTAGTTAATCCACGTTTTTGCTCTACACCCAAAATAGATCCTCAGTCCATACAGTGGATCCACAGCCAGTCAAGCCATGGTAAATCTCTCCTTTGGAAATACTATTCTATAGCATTCTAACTAGTGCCCCTCCCTTCCCCAGCTCATCTCACTATGTACACTAGATCGTGTCATGTCTTTATTTAAAATAAGCCAATGGCTTCTTGTTGATCTTTGAATAAAATTCAGATTCACTCCCATAGTCTCCAAAGTCCATATGACCTGGCTTTACCTCTAACCTCCATCCCTGCCCTTTCTCCTCCCCATGTTCTCTTTTCTCCACACTCACCTTCTTCTGTTGCAGGAACATATCAAACTTGTTCCTACCATAGTGTCCTTGAACATGCTATTATTTTATCTGTAATACCACGTGAAGATCTCCATGACATTGTTCTCTTTGCATTTTCAACTTTTAAATATCAACGTGTTTCCTCCTCCTCATTAAGGCTTTCCTTTACTGTCTTATCTAAAGAAGCCCCACTTCCACCAACCCGTCCTCCATATCACTTTGCCATAGTTTATTTTTTAACAGTATGCCACGATCTGAAGTATCTTTGTTTGCTTGTTAATTTTATTTATCAACATAAGCTCCAAATCTTGCCACCTGTATTTCTCACTATATTTTCAACTTTCTAGAATAGGTCTGAGCATCAGTAGATCAATAAATCTTTGTGAATGAATAAACAGATGGATTTTTCTGAACATGGGTGTTTCAATTCATCTGACAATTATATTTTTTACTGTGATGATTTTCTTCATAATTTGATGTCATGTATAGTTTAGCCAATCTGAGTCAGCTTCTTAGTCCCAATTCCCTCTGGACACTTATCAGAATGGCTATCTGGGATTTAAGAGAGACAAACACAGGATCCAGGGACCTGATCACAGTATTTATTACCTAAAGAAGTACTTGTCCAGCATGTCTTGTCTAACACAACACTATTACTTCTTCACCATTTTTTAAAGATATCATTCTTTCAGTTATTCAAAAAATATGTCAGGCCCTATCCTAAGAGGCAGAAATAAATAAGTCATAATTTGTATTCTTTCAAAGCTTCCAATATGGCAGCTGAAACAGACAGTAAGAAATCACACTGCAAAGTGAAAAGTTGGTGTATATACCACATTCTGTGGAAGCACAGAGAAAGGGAAGCTTAAAGAAGAGAACATTTGAGACGATTCTTGAAAGATAAATGGGATTTTATCAAACACAGAAACAGGGAAAGTCATTATAGACAGAGTGAGGCACGCGGAAGGATTTGGCAGGAGACTGGGTGGCTTCCGGGAATCAGGGAACAGTAAATGATTGGGTGTGACCAGAACACCACAGGAGTGGCTGGAGATGGGGATGGAAACGCAGGCTGGGGCCAAACTGAAGACGAACTTGCAAGCTTTGCTAGGGAAACAAGTTTTATTTTGTAAACTAGTGTTTGGCAACCTGTGTTTCGTGAGATGCTGGTAAAGATGTATCCATGAAAAAGGAATTTAATCATCACACACATCTAAGAAATGTGCTGCACACTTTATATGCCTCTGAGAGATAGAAAACTCCACAGGCTTTGAAAAATTCTATAATTAAAAAATAAACAATTGCTTGAGTGAGTTGAGTGAAGTCGCTCAGTTGTGTCCGACTCTTTGCAACCCCATGGACTGTAGCCTACCACGCTCCTCCATCCATGGGATTTTCCAGGCAAGAGTACTGGAGTGGGTTGCCATTTCCTTCTCCAGGGGATCTTCCTGACCCAGGAATTGAACCCAGGTCTCCTGCATTGCACGCAGATGCTTTACCGTCTGACCCACCAGGGAAGCTCCTCAAACGATTGCTTAACATGTTTAATTCCACGCAGGCCATTCATTAACATTTTCAAACATACTAGCCTTCTCCAGAAGTTGGAGTACACTTAAAGTGAAGCACTACTTTAAATGATCTGAAGTTGTTAAATTATTTACATCAATGAGTGATGTGAACGGAGCTGAGTGTAAACATAAATTTGGCAATAAAAACACTTGGAATAGAGGGAAGGTATCTGGGGGGCCACTGGTTTTTGCAGATAGCTTATGTGAGTGATAGTGCACATCTATATCAAGCGCTGAGAATGGGGGTGTAAAATATGAAAGTATTTGAGATAATTCTATATATCAATATGTCGTGTCTGACTCTATGCAAACCTATGGACTGTAGCCCACCAGGCTCCTCTGTCCATGGAATTTTCCAGGCAAGAATACTGGAGTGAGTTACCATTTTCTCCTCCAGGGGCACTTCCCAGCCCAGGGATTGAACTGGTGTCTCCTATATTGGCAGACGGATTTTTACCACTGAGCCACCTGGGATGCGAACTACATATATATCAATTAGTCATCAATTAATTCATGAGTTCTGTAAAAAGGTGATGCAGCTAGAGATGACTTCCGGATTTTCTGACCTGGTAAACTGAGTTAATTATAAAAGAGGTTTGAGAGCAGTCCAGGTACATAAGACAAGTAGTGAAAAATGGTCTAAAGCTTCTGCAAAGAAAGGGATGGGGATCATAAAGTCAACTCATACCTGCAACTCCCAATGATGCTAGGCTTTTTCATAAACTCAAGAGTTCCTGTCTTTAACTTACTTTGTTGCTCAGTCACTAAGCTGTGTCCAACTCTTTTGTGACCCCATGGACTGTAGCCTGCAGGCTCCTCTGTCCATGGGATTCTCCAGGCAAGAATACCAGAGTAGGTTGCCATTCCCTACTGTAGGGGATCTTCCCAAGCCAGGCATCGATCCTGAGTCTTCTGCAGTGGTAGGGAGATTCTTTACCACTGAGCCACCTGGAAAGCCTTAATCTACTTATAGTTACAATCCTCCATCTATATTTGTCACTTTTCCATTCAGTCCTTTGAAAATAAATGTGCTCTCTTGTATTAGAAAACAGCTGCCCTCATATTACTGATAGGCTGACTTCACAAATTTTTTTTTTTTAAACAGTTAGAAGGTGCCCAGCTTTGATAAGAGGAATTCACAGACTTGTTGGGTATGTAACTTTAACTGATTTCAGCAATGTAAAATTAGTGTGGTTTTAAAGGACACAACTTCATACCATCATTCTAAGATATGGCTTTGAATTTTACGGGCAGACTGCCTGCACTTTATTTTTTTTTTTTTTTTTTTTTTAAAAAAAAAAAAAATGTACAAAAGAGAACAATTTAAGGCTGATCAGAAATGTGGAGTCCCAGGCGGGGGCCCTGCCTCGGCCGGGTCTCTGCACTTGGAGGCTTGTCCAGCTGCCCCATCATAATTGTGCCCCTCTGGGACACAGGGGGTGTTCAGAAGCATACTGTGGCCCTACTCTGTCACCCCAGGCTGACCTCTGTGCCCACGGCCTGGGTTAATGCTCTGCTCTCCCTGTCTTGAAATTCTTAATTCTTGAACAAGTGGCCCCACGTTTTCATTCTGCAAGCTATGTAGCCGGTCTTGTCTGTCTTCCTTTGAACCTGTGTTTTTCAGGCCATGCAGTACCCAGGCAGTGTTCATGTGCTGGATCGTGTGGAGGCGCCCAGGAGCTCCAGCCTGGGACAGGAGTCTCTGGTTTTCAAAGGTTTTAGGGCTGGAGTCACTGCACCTGCCACCCTTCAGCCCCACATGGCCCTGATGATCTGCTTTCCTGAATGCCTTGTTCCTCACCTTGCAGTATGGCCTCGACTGAGTCCCACTCCAAAGGTGACGGGGACGGTCTCCAAACATCAGTCAGCTCTGACCTTCAACTTTTCCTCTTGTTTGCCTGCCTACCAAGCTCTTGTTCATACACCAAAGCCTTAGCTAAAATGCCCTTTCCCCAGGAAGCCTTCTCTACTCCCTCTTTGGACTCTCCCAGCTCGGGGTCCTTTCCCCTGGTCCTGTGGGTCTGGAAGTATTTATGTCTGGCTCTGCTGCTCTCAGACTGGAGGCTTCTGAGGGAACACAGGCCGACGTAGAGAGGTTGAATGGTTTCTCAGATCCTACTGTGGGTTTCTGGTACCTTATGAGGACCAGTCCAGATATGTCAAGACTCCAGACTGGCTCTTCCTCTGTGTGATGTTGGAATGGCCCTGTTTTGTTCTGAGACTCAGTTTCCCCAACTTCAGTGTAGTCAGCGCAGTCTGTTCCTCATCTAGCCACTCCTTGCTCGTGTCCATGGTGGCTGGAAGCATGTGTAAACACCTTATCCTTTGAGGTTTCCACTTGACACTCAGCAGGTCATGCAGCGGGGCCTCCTGGCCTCGGAGGGTGGGTTTGGATCCTCCTGCCAGAAATGATCCCATCAAGTCTTAGGAGGCCCTGGAGGCTCAGAAACGCCCCCACCCCATCTTCCTGGATCTCCACTCCCACACTAGGTTAGGGAGCAACACTTAGGAACAGACTGAGATGCAAAGTGGGTTCAGGCTCTGGACAGGAGGTAGAAGATGCTCTATCACTTTAAAATAGAAGAAATTCCGTTTTGACGGCATCGGGTCTTAATCGCTGCACACAGGCTTCTCTCTGGCTGTGATGGTGCAGGCTTCAGAGCATCTGGGCTCTGAAGTTACAGTTCTGGGGCTCTCAAGTTGAGGCTCGAGGACTTAGTAGTTAGGGTGCGTGGGCTTGACTGCCTCACAGTACGCGGGGTCCTACTGGCCTGACCAGCGATCGAACCCTCTTCCCCTGTCTTGGGAGGTGGATTCCTCCCTGGACCACCAGGGAAGTCCCTAGGAGTTCTATCATTACTGCAGATTCACCTGTGGTTCCCTCCCTTCCTCTTGGCTCCCAGGGCCTTGGAGAGGCAAAGGGGCTTCTTGAACCCCCAAGCTCACCTCGGAGTACAGGGGCGGTGGGCGGTAGCGGAACTCCTGGATGTAGGCAAAGAAGGGGCCTTCCATGCTCACGTCAGGGTCCTGCAGTAGTGGCAAGAGGCTCTGCTCTATGGCTGCCACCTCCTCGTCAGGCACCACCTCGGAGTACTCAGGAGGAGCTGGAATTGAGAGCCAGGGTGGGTGAGGCTGGTGGAGGAGGAGGGGAGCCCCAGAATCAGGGGCAAGGGCCAGGTGGAGCTGGTGTGGCCAGTTCTGGGGCTACTGGGCTGTGTGCCCCTGGATTGGGATTCTTGGAGGGGGACTCAGATTGTTCCGGAGCACTTCTACAGATGGGGGCAGCAAGCGAGGCTGGAGGGGAAGCGAGTCAGCCAAGCCCTCGCCTCTCTCCCACCCATGCCCACCCACAGCAGGAGGGAGAGTTCACCTTCAGGCCGCTCTGGCAGGACCCCCAGCCCCCAGTCCATCAGGAAGCTGGCATGGCTGCCCACGCTGGATGAGCGGCTGCCGAAAGGGTGCAGGGGGATGGTGCCGATGACCAGTGGGAGCTCCAAGAGCAGCTTGGATGAGCCTGGGATGTCCACACAGACCTGAAGGGAAGTGCCATAATACAGAAGACCAGCCACCTTGGCAGCCCTGGCCACATGCTCCTTCTTACAGGAGGCGGCCCAGAGGTCCCAGCTCTAGCCTCGGGAGGGAGGGGGACGCCAGGCTGTTGCTGTTGCTGTTCGGTAACTAAGTTGTGCCCAACTCCGTGACCCCATGGGCTGTAGCATGCCAGGCTTCCCAGTCCTTCACCATCTCCCTGAGTTTGCTCAAGCTCATGTCCATTGAGCTAGTGATGTCATCCAACCATCTCATTCTCTGTCTGCCTCTTTTCCTCCTGCCCTCAATCTTTCCCAGCAAATGCAACCACCCCGGCCTCTGAGGATACTCTACCTTGAGGGCATAGTCCACGTGTAGCACACGACAGTGCAAGATGGAAGGACCCACGGGAGGGATCCGCAGAGCCCGGCCCTGCCACAGTGCCCGCCGCCCGGGGCCCACAGGCTCCCCCGAGAGGCTAGCCACCACGGCTCGCTTCTGTTTGCGGGCACCTCGTGCCATGAAGGTCTGGGTCTGGACCACGGCTGCCCGAGGCAGCACAGGGCGCGTGGAGCCGTTGTCGATCTCAGCGAAGACAGGGATCACTTCACCTGTTAGATGGAACCGCAGGGCCTCAGGTTGCCCACCTGCAGCCCTGACACTGGCCTTTTTCCCAATCCAGGCCCTCCCACCTGTTACCTGGTGTGTAGCCCTTGCGGTCGATCTTGGCTGAGAGGGAGACAAGGCCACGGTTACTGTACCAGGATCGGGCGACCTTTTCCCGAGCTCCGGCTTGAGGGGCCTGGTCAGGGGTCGGGGGGAGGAAAAGGATGTGAAACTGGTCCCATTGTACCAACCACGGACCCTGTGGAGCTTCTAAACCACCCTCAGCTGAAGGAAGATTTGAGGCAGGGCCTAGCATCCTGGTTTCTAACGGTCTGTTTGTAAAATGGGTCCAGGAACGTGACCCATCTCATTAAGGTAAAAACAAGTGAACAAGCCAGGCATTTGGTGTTACTGAGTGCTCAGTAAGCCATTATTAGTGTAAGCTCTGATTGTGCCCCCTTTCACAGACGAGGGATGCCTGGGAGGCTCAGAGAGGGTGAGACACTCACACAGAGCCACGAAGCAAACTGGTGCAGCTGGTTCTTGCACCTAGCTCCACCAGCATTCCCATGCCTCCCTCCCTCCCTGCCAGGGCTCAGCTGTGACCCCCACTTTGTAGGGCTCAGCTGTGACCCCCACTTTGTGAAGGGAGGAGTGAGGAGCCAATCACCATGTAGCCAGGACCCTGCCTGGGACGCCCCCAACCGACCAAGGGCAGCCACTCACCAGCAGAGCCGGTGTGTTGATATCCACAGGCTCAATAACAGTAAACACCTTCCTTGTCCGACGGGCAGGGACCCAGGGCCGGTGGAGGGTGGCTTTGATGCAGTATCTGACACTGCCGTGTTTGCCTTCAAAGGAAGTCACTAGCGTCCTGGGGGTGGACGGAAGGTAAGACCCAGAGACACCCAGGTGGGAGATCCCCAAAGGCTTTGGGGGATGAGAGACAAGAGACACTCTGGGGGGCCTCCCCGGGAGGCAATCTTGGGTCTCAGTGGCCCCCGGATACCAAGCAGTGGAGTCCCAAACTTGGAAGGGGCTGCAGACTTAGGGACACTTAGAGGCTCCCCCACAATCCTGCACCCCACTCGACTTACGGTGGCAGCTGGAAGCTGAATGGGAGTTCATGACGCCCAGGAGGCAGCGTTGTGGTCTCTCCAGTGCCTGCAGATAGGAGTGAGAGGGGGCGGCTCAGTGGCTGCGAAGGGGCTCCCGGAGCACACAGCAAGCGCAGTGCAACGGTCCCCCGGCTGGTACCTGGCGCGAGTAGCGTGGCACGGTGGCTCACAACCTCCACGCGCTCGCTGTAGCTCTGCGTGTACGCCGTGCTCGAGCCCGCGCTGCGAGACTCGGTCCAGTGCACATGGGCGCGACCCCGCGCGCGCAGCTTCAGGGAGCTCACTCGCGCTGGGCCCGCTAGCTCCAGAAGCACTCGGCCGGCTACCGCCTGGCCGCCGCTGAACACGGGCTCAGAGCCCGAGCTGGCACCATCCAGTAGCACCACGAATGCCTTCACCTTGTCGAACAGCATCGCCGCGGGGATACGAACTCGCGGCGAGCGGCCCCTGGCTTCGAACCCGCGGCACGGCGGCTCTACGGCGGCAGCCTCAGAACGCGGTCCTAGGCGCGCGCAGGCGCACTCGAAAGTCGGGCCAGAGACTCCTCACGGCCTGCGCCGGCGCCGCATTTATACGGCGGGAGGGGCGGGGCGAGACGTAGGTCCCGCCCGCAGAAGGGAATACGCCAATGGCGCGGTAAGAGGCGTGGTCTTGCCTAGGCTTGGAGCAAAATAACAAAAGTCCCGGCTTTCGGCGGGCGGCCTTCTACCCCCTGCTACCCTCTCGGACCCTGGGATGAGACAAGCATCACGGCACAGAACAAGTATCTCTCAGACTGCAGGGGTGAACAGGAAAAACCGAGGCCAGGTCACCTAGCAAGAGCGTTCTGCCGTCAACTTAATCATCTACCGGCCGCCACTTGCAGACGTGACTCGATGCATGTCCAGCCGGGGCCGGAGGGAACGGCCAGGTCCCTGAGAGTCCAGGACTAGCTACCTCGGGCCTCAGCTCGGCCCGCCCACCCCCCCACCCCGTGCAATGGGGCAGGGAGGAAGAAGTGGCTGGGGCCTCCCAACACTGGGCGCCTGCTGCCCCCACCTATGATTTCAAACCCGCTCAGCTGGGTGACCTGGTTTAATGACATCTCGGAGCCTGAGTTTCCACAGTTTGTAGAGCCAGAACAAAATCAGCCCCGACCTCAGAGAGTTGTGCATGAATCGCGGTGTAGCCCTACTCGACCCCTCCCAAGAGCCTCTCTTGGGACTCATCCACCCGCCCCTGACACACTGCCACTCAGCGGCGCCTCAGCGCTTTTGCTCCACGTTCCTTTCCAAACTTTCGGCGCCTGCCCTCTCCACCCCCATTCCCCACCCTCCCCGCCTCCGCAAACTTGTTTGCTCTTTTGACCCAGCTCTTCCCCTCACAGACAGAGCCAAGTACCGGGGAAACTCACGGAGTCACCGGGTTCAGGGCTGCGGTGTGCCCTTGGGACCGTAACCACCAAGTCGGAAGCTGCCAGTACGCGATCTGCGAAGCGCCTGCGCCCTCTGGTGGCAGCGCCGTACATTGCTGCTTGAACCCACCCCCTACCTTGTTCAATCCCTAAGTCGTATCCAACTTTTTGCCACCCCATGAACTGCAGGACACCAGGCTTCCTTGTCTTTCACTATTTCCCAGAGTTTGCTCAAACTCATGTCATCCTGTTGCCCGCTTTTCCTCCTGCCCTCAACCTTTCCCAGCATCAGGGTCTTTTCCAGTGAGCTGGCTTTTCCCATCAAGTGGTCAGAGTATCAGAGCTTCAGCTTCAGCATCAATCCAGGGCTGATTTCCTTTAGGAAGTCCTAAAACCCCCTACCTTGGCCATGCCTTCTGAGTCTGGCTCAGCCCGGCTGGAACCCCAGCTGAGGCCAACACACCCCCAGTGGAAGGTGGCCATAACCAACACAACCAGTCAGTGATTGAGGTCAGGGCAAACCGGTAGAGACGGATAGAGGCTGTCCACTCAGTGATCAGCCTGGTGGAGGGCTTTGGGGCTGAAATAAGGCACTAAGACCTTCTCCCAGGGCCAAGCGAAGTCTAGAAAGAAGACAGGAGGCCACAGGCCCAGGAGGAGGCAGGGAACGGAGTGACCTTGGGGGGATGGGATGGCTCATACTTACTTTTTGGTCACACAAGACTTGTGGGATCTTAGTTTTGTGACCAGGTACCAGGTATTGAACCCACGCCCCCTGTGATGGAAGCTCAAGAGTTTTAACCACTGGACCGCCAGGGTAATCCTGGGAAGGTTCATTCTGAGCCAGTGTCCTCAGTCCATTTCACTGATGGGTTCCCCCAGAGACCCAGAGAGGAGCAGGGACTCACCAGAAGTCACGCAGCAACTCTGCTTCACTCCTCCAGTACCTTAAGGAAGCTACCAGTGAGTGGGAGCAGGAGGGCTGGAGAGTGTGACCAGGTCCGAATTCCCTGAGTCTCAAGGAAAGGGAAGTGCCTACAGGGCCCCTCTTGCCTCATTCCATGCCAGCTATGCTTTGGTTTCCACAGCGCATCAGGCGAGAGCCTCCCACACCTGGTGGCTGTTTGGACAAAGTAGTAAGTCTATAGGCAAAGCATCTAGTGTGTGCAGGGCCGGAAGTAAGGGTGCTGTGGGCAGGGAGCCAGATTTGAGCTGCATCCTGTTTCTACCCATCTTGCAGATGGGTATAGTGAGGTCTGCCTTCCCTGAAGAAGTCGTCAGGGCAGCCCAGAGAAGCCAACATCCTCTTCAGCCACACAGCAGGTGCTAGAGCACAGACTTACTCTTTCTGTCCCTGCCCTCCCCTGCTTCTGCTCTCAACTGGCTGTATGGCCTAAGGGAGGAGTACTGAGGCTCAGAGCAAGCAGGGACATGTCCAAGACTCCTAATCTGATCTGACCCTACCCCAGGTCTTCTCCCTACCTGGGATGCATTCCCACTGCCTTACCTGCAAACACCACCAAAATCCCCAATCCAGCAAACAGCCCTTCATGTAAACACTGGTGAAGGGTGCTGGCCAGGGGTGAGACACGGGCCTTCTTTGGGAGTCAGAGCCCCCAGGCCTGGGGCTGAGACATCCTGGAGTTTAGAGAGAAGGATCTCCTAGCTCCACCAAGGGGTCCCCTGAAACCAAGGGGGTCCTGTGGGGCTCCCAGGCACAGAGGCCTTTCTGACCCCATTTCTTGACTCCAGCCCCCATCACCTTTCCTGAGTTTCATAGGGTGGGTTTGAACGGTTGCTAATCAAGGGAGGAGCCAAGACACCCCCTGAGACAAGATTACAGGGAACAGAGACGCTCAAAAAGATTAGAAGACGGACCACCTGAGAGGAGATTAAGGGCATGCAAGCCCTGCTCACACCTTAATGTTATCAAAGACCCCCAGTGTGGAGCCACTATTATAAAACCCCTCATCTAGTTTTCTGGGGTAGAGACTTCGTTTTTCAAGGCAGAGCCAGGTGTATCTCCCTTTGCCTGGCAAAGCAGTAAAACTATACTTTTCCACTTCACCCAAAAATTCGTCCTGATTCCTTTGATTCCTCACTGCTGTATCGGGAGGGCAAGCGACTGCTAACACCCCCAGACTCCATATGGGGCGGGGCGGGACGGGGTGCGTGGGTGGGGGGATGTCTCCACCGCACATCCTCTAGGTCAAGGGAGTCCTAGTGGGTAAGAGAGGCCCCCTCTTGAGAAGGGTTGCCAGCCCACACGGCCTGGCCCCTTTGGACCCAGCGCGGCCCCAGCCTCCTCCCCGGCCTTCCTGCCATCATCTGGTTTTCCCCAAACACACCAAGCTCGGGTCCCGTTCTTGGCCTTTGCAACGCGGTTGCTGCCAGGAACGCCCTTTTCCAGGTCTCCAGGCCCAAATGTCACCTCCTCGGAGACATGCTCTGGACTTGATTCTTTGTGGCTCTAGCCGCTGTGTTTATGACTGCCGTGCTCACTGTCGTGCCTTCTCCATCAGACTGGGTGTCCCCAAGGGTGAGCACTGTGCGGTTTTTAGCACCTGATCTCACAGAAGAGGAAACTGAGGCCCCCCACAGGGGCAGTCGCTCGCCAGAGGCACCCAATGGCGGCTGACTCAGGACTCGAACCCACATCTGACCTCAGCCCACCGACACCTCCCGGGGCCTTCTTGTTCTTGTGTCCCACCTATCACCCCCAGGCAGGTGGCCCATGGCTTTATCAGAGGCTGCCAGAGCCTGGGCTCTCAGCTGGATCCAGAGTAGCCTCCTTCTCCACAGGGCCCAGCATCTGCCAAGAGCCTGCCTTCCCACCTGACTCCAGCACTCTGAGCCCAAGGCCTGGAAGCCAAGGCCTGGAAGGACCTTTCTGATTCTACTTGTCTGAGACCTTCCCCTCCATTCTGCCCCAGATACGCCTCTCTAAGCCCAGGATCACAGCAGTCCCCTCCCCAGGGAGTGACCTCCACTGAGTCCATTCTTCCCCTTGGCCTACGGATCCCTGAATTTAAATCCTGGCTCACCCCTCTTCACTCTGTGGCCCCAGGCAGATGGTTTCACTTCTCTGTGTCTCCCCATCCTACCCTGGTCAGGTTCTGGTGAAGAGTTGTCATTATATTGGCTGTATATAGCAGGTGCTCAATCCATGTTCATCAAAAACAGAATGGCCCTCCTCACTCATGTCACTTGTCCCTCTGGACCGTGACCTACAGTCCCACTGGAGCCTGGCCCCTACAAGGTGCTCTGGCAAAGCGAGCTGGAGGGACGGCCTGACTGTCCACTTCCCCTGCTCTCTGCAGGGTCCCTCTCTTGGTACCAAGTGGGACTTGTGCAGATGTCCTCAGGGAGGTATGGAGGTCAGGCCTTGGAGACCACTAGGCTAGGATGGGACGGGCTCACCTTGACCCCCACATCCGGTCTGGAATCCCCAGGGCCCTGGTGTCCACTTCCCATGTTGCGATACGAGTGTCCACCAGCCACACACAATAGGCAGCAAGTGGGCGGGTCCTGCTTTATTTGGAATTGGCAAGAACCCCTCTCCTGGCTGGCCCACACCCACCCGGGGCCTGGAGAGAGCCAAGGGTCAGGGAGGGGCATACCGTGGGAATCAGGGGACCAGAGGAAGCTCCAAGCTCCCCCAGCTCCCATCAGGGAGGAAGCAGGCCTGCCCTCGCCCGCCGTCTGGCCCTACTCTCTGCCCGAACAGTCTGGGTGGGGTGCAGTGGTTCGGGCCCCAGTCCGCTCAGCCCAGCTCAGCTTGGGCTCCTTGAATTCCAAGAGGCGCCACTGTACAGGGCTTCCTGGATGGCGTGGAAGTGGCGGCCACACGATGGCCAAAATTGAGGGGTCCGGTGGCAGGCAGGGCTGTCACCCGCAGTCTGAAGGGGCCACGGGTGGCCACCAGTGTGGGGGACTCCGAGCCACCTGGTCCAGGGGGCCGGAGCCAGGCCAGGGAGGCAGGGCGGGTGGGGGTGGGCGTATGGCTTGGGCGATGAGGCCAGGCAGGGCCTGCAGGGAGGTGCCCAACGCATCCAGGCGGCTTTCAAGGGCAGCCAGGCGGGCCTCAAGCTCCTCGTGCTGGGCGTGCAGCTCGGACATGAGGTCGTACATGACATTCTGGGTCTGCCGGACAGAGAGGCGGGAGAGAGAGGAGAAACCAGGTGAGAGAGAGGGAGGGATGGGCACAGAGAGACGGCAGGGCAGCCCCGGCCGGGTGGTGACCCACTAATTGGACTCAGCCCAGCCGAAGGTCTCTTGGGTGGACCCCAGGGAGTGGTGGGAGAACAGGTGAGGCGAGACACAGGCCTTGAATGCCAGGCTCGGGCCCAGCAGTCCAGGGGAAGGCCAAGGGGTGTCCTGGGGCCCAGTGGGTATGACCAGAGTTGCTCTGAGGGGATGAACTAGCCACATGGTGCATAAAATCAGGGGGTGGTCTTGGGTGATTCTGGACTGACGTTGCTCCAGGCTGGGAACAAGGTCGAGGGGGAGGAGGCTAGCTTGTGAACTGTCCCCTGCTTCCCACATTAGACTGCGGCTGGGGGGGCGGGGGATGGGGGTCTTGGGGGAGAGGTGACTGCACCAAGCATCTGACTCCATCACAGACCAGCGGACACGACTGCCACGACAGTCACTGTTACAGCAGGTGGTGGGGTGTCCCTGCCACTTCGACTGCTTCTGACAACCCAGCAAACAGGGATGTCCACATAGACGAGCCGGGGAGTTGTAGGGGGAGTCGGGACACACGCGGACAGCCCTCGGTGCAGATGTTGCTGTGCCACCAGGTGGCGCTAGACCGTGGTTCCATTCTCAGCTCAGCTCTCTGCAGACTAGACCCTCCTGCCCCGCTACCCACCCTGCGGAGGTCCACAGGTCACCACCCATTCTGGGCCTCAGGCTTGTGTCCCCTACCCTCCCTCGCCACGCTCTGGCTCTGTGGGAGGGAAACTGGTCATCCACACCACAGCTCCTTCTTACGGCACCTGCCCTGAATCTTTACCTGGGCCTTCCACCCTTTCCTGTTACTGGTAAGCAAATCCCATCCCAGGGTGAACAAATGCCTCTGGGGCCCTCCTAGGGCCACAGACCCTCATCCCAGCCTGCCTCAAGGGACCACACAGTCCCCAAGGCCAGGGAGTAACATCTGGAAGCATCCAGCCCTTGGACTGGAGAGGGAAATGGCAACCCATTCAGGTATTCTTGCCTGGAGAATTCTGTGGACAGAGGAGGCTGGCAGGCTGCAGTGCGTGGAGTCACAAAGAGTTGGACATGACTGAGCAACTGAACAAACATCCGCTGGATGGTTCTTTTTGGCCCTCTCTGAGGTTTAAGTTTTTATTAGAATATATATTTTGTTTTCGTTGGAGAGATACAAATTAAATCAGCAACCTTGGAAAGCATTAAAATTTTAATACTGGAAAACATTTTAACCTCATTAAGTTAAAAAAAAAATTAGAAACCATATCATCTAATCCAGTGAAAGACTTACTTCAAAGAAACCTTCCTTAAATGTATTTTGAGAGGAGCATACTGCTGTAATTACAGGTTTAAATAATTTTTAGCAATTCACATTTTAATCATCTATACTCATGAAGTAAGGATGATAATGGATAATCCAGACTATAATATACCTGAATTTTTCAGAGGCATTTAATATATATATTTGGAGCTGTTATCTCATTTGGATCAAATTAGTTGGCCAAGGACTTCTCTATGCTCTTAGGATTATGCTCTTTCTACTACCAACTGATTTATTTCTTCAGGCTTCTAGAATGTTTTCTCCTCTGTAACATTCCCTTCCAAATTAAGTTTATGTAGGTTAGTATTAAATTAAATTGCATTCTTGTTTTATTTTGGCCATACTGCACGGCGTGCATGATCTCAGGGGTACAGCAGTGAAAGCCTGGAATCCTACCCACTAGGCTACTAGGGAACTCCCTTAAATTGCATTCGCTTGCTAATGATGAAGAGAGTGAGTCCAAAATGTGATGAGTATGACTAGTAAAATAGAAGAGGACTTCACATTTTCTAAAGACAATATTAAATTAGGCTCAGATCTATTAATTGATTAGGAGATGGAGTCAATTAGCAAAGTTCACACGTGAACTATTTGTGAGTGGGCAGATGGGAGCTGAGAAGAGTGTGACAAATATTCTAAGAGCTTGCCCAACTGAAGTTGAATCAGTTGACATATCTTCTAATGGATGAATACATAGCAAGAAATCGGAAGGGACTTGACGTTAGAACTAACAACCAGATGCATGTCTAACACAAACTGATCTTACAGAGCTCTGGCGATCAACTTTAATCTCCTCAAAGATATTTAATTGCTATACAAATAAGCTTTCTCCTGAGGCTCTGCTCTCTTGCTTATTTAGTCGCCAGGTCATGTCTGACTCTGCGACTGCATGGCCTGTAGTCCACCAGGCTCCTCTGTCCACGGGATTCTCCAGGCAAGAATGCTAGAGTGGGTATCCATTTCCTTTTTAATCTCCTCAAAGATATTTAATTGCTATACAAATAAGCTTTCTTCTGAGGCTCTGCTCTCTTGCTTATTTAGTCGCCAGGTCATGTCTGACTCTGCGACTGCATGGCCTGTAGTCCACCAGGCTCCTCTGTCCACGGGATTCTCCAGGCAAGAATGCTAGAGTGGGTATCCATTTCCTTCTTTGAGGGATCTTCCCAACCCAGGGATTAAACCTGTGTCTCCTACATTGGCAGGTGGATTCTTTTACCACTGACCTGCTTGGGAAGTCTATAATTTGAATGTATATTCATAGCAAAAGAAATTTGTTTTTCTTTTAAACTTTAGAGCCTGTATGTAGCTGACATTTCTAAATATGAAAGTACCACTTCACCAATTTAGCCCACTAATTACATATTCTTATTAGAGCTATTAATTAAAAGTGTAAAATAGCCACCAACATTCCAAAGTAAAGATTTTGCACATAGATGTAGATTTCTGGCATCTCTCTAACAATGCAGGACCCTTGCAGACAGGACTCATGTTCACAGTGGCTGCCCCCTGCCCTGCACCCCTGGCCTGTACCATGGGCACCAGCGCTGTTCCTCCCTCCCTGGCAGGAGCTGGGCCTGGTTCCTTACTGAACACCCCTCCTCCTCCTCCTCCTCCTCCTCCTCCTCCTCCTCTACCAGGCTTCCCTGATGTCTCAGATGGTAAAGAATCTCCCTGTAGTGCAGGAGACCCAGGTTGGATCCCTAGGTTGGGAAGATCCCCTGGAGAAGGGAATGGCAACCCACTCCAGTATTCTTGCCTGGAGAATTCTATGGACAGAGGAGCCTGGCAGGCTACAGTCCATGGGGTCACAAAAGAGTCAGACATGACTGAGCAATTAACATTCCTCATCCTCCCCTGAAGCCCCGACAACCCCTTCTGGCCCCCGGAGCTGCCCCACCTTGCCCTGTCCTCCTCACCTTGGCCAGATCTGCGAGTGTGTTGGTCTGGTCATTCAGCTTCCCTTGCTCAATCTTCACACTCCGGAGCCTGGGGGACAGGTGGGCAGGTGGGGTTGTGCAGAGGCTGCAGTGGGGTCAGGGGTCTTCCATGCAACTCACCCCACCCAGAGTCACCTTGTGGGGTATGCAGTTGGGGGATGAGGGGCAAGCTGGAGGTCCCCTTGCAGCCCGTCCCCTCCTGGCATGCAGGGGGCAGCAGGGCCTGGGGGATGGTTCAGCACACATGCACTAACCCCCAGGGAAGAGACTTACTTCTGCGCTCTGGTGGGACCCGGCGGAGCAGAGAGAAACCACAAGACAATTTTAATCTCAGCACAGCTGGGCGGCCTGTACCCAACCCGGCCCACCTCCCATGTGCGCCACCCCAGGGCCCTTGCTCCCGGGAGAGGTCCAGCCTCTGAGGGGGTGGTACCCGCCCTCAGGGATGCATCGTCTCTCTGCTTCCTCTCTCCAACAGGGCCCTCCCAGCAAATGCAGCTGCCTGCAGCCCTGCGGCCGTACTGTATGCCAGCCTGTACCAAGCTCCTGGCCCTGGAGATGGCATTTAGTTCAGAAAACTGTGGTGTCAGGGGTCTTCAGGGGAACCGAGGCTCAGAGGGGGGCAAAGCTGGAGCCTACTAGCCTCCTACCAGGACTTGAACCTGCACTGCCACCCAGCCTCTGGGACCTTGGGCCTAGGGACGGCTCCCTATGTGGGCATGGGGGTTCGTCCTCACCCCTTCTCTCCGCCCCTTCTGTAGCTAAGCCAGCCCAGGGAGACCATTTCAGGCAGGCCTCTTTTTTTTCCTCCTCACTGGTCCAGACTCAACCCCTGCAAATCCAACATGTGACAGACGCTTGGAGAGGACCCCTGGGTCCCACCGTCCTGGGTGTTGTCAGCAACCCTGGAAGGACCCATTTCTCAGTCTGGAGAAGTGGAGGCAGATACTGGCAACCCCAACACTGGAGGTCTGGGGGTGTCCTGGAGAGGAAACGGAGGCTTGCTAAGGAGCCACGGACATGCCTGCCCTGGGGAAGTCATTCTTGGCATCTCTGGAACCTTCCTGTTGCAGGTTGGATGGTGTCCCCACAAAAGACATGCTGAAGTCCTAACCTCCAGCACCTCACAATGTGATTGTTTGGAAATGGAGTCTTTACAGATTTAATCAGGGTAAGATAACTGGTATACTGGTATCCTTATAAAGGGGGGGAAATTTAGACGCGCACACAGGGAGGGAGAATGATGTGAAGACACAGAGAGAGCATATGAAGGTGGAGGATCGGAGCAATGTTTCTACAAGCCAAGGAGCGCTGGGGCTGCCAACAGACAGGAGAGCTGCCCGTGACAGACCTTCCCCCAGTGTCCTCAGAGGGAGAATGGTCCTGTGGACTTCTGGCCTCCAGAGTGGTGTGATCACAAATTCTGTTTGAAACCACCCAGCTTGTGGTACTTTATTAAAGCAGCCCTAGGAAACGAGTACACTGTATGCTGCCCCAGTCTGTCCCCTCTGAGACCATGTCTCCCTTTCCACCGGCTGCTCATACCACACTCCCGCCCTGGGGGCTCTCCAGCTCAGAAGGTGCCATGCCTGCAGGCGGCACCTCTTGTCTGCGGGGCACTGTGCTCATTCCCACTGCCCACCTTTGCCCAAACTGGGCACACTCCTTGGTGTGCATGCCCACCTCTTGGTTCCTTCCCAAACCCCATCTATCTTTCAGGCCCTAGTCCAAATGTGCTTGATTTCATCAGCTGTTCTTATAAGGCTGATTTGATGGGGGTGCAGGAGGACCTGAAGGTGAGTGAGACAGTCCTGCCCCAGAGCAAAAGAGCACAGGTAACTCACAGAGCAGGTGCCTTCGCCACTGACCTAACTGTCCTCAGTTCCTACCCTCCAACTCCTCCCAGAGAACTTTCAGGGATATCCCTTAGAGCAAGGTCCAGAGCAGAGACATGTCTGTGCCCCCCAAGTCTGGCACACCAGCTGGTGGAGGAAATTCTTGTGGGATAACCAAATGAACATACTGAGGGTGTCAACAACAACAGCAGTCCCCATTTTCAGGAAATACTATGTGGCAGACAGGCACAGGCAAGCCATCTGGTCACCCCAACTGTGTTCGATCCACACTCCATTCCTGGAGAAGAGGGATGTCACCACTGTTTCCACTTTACAGATAAGAAAGCGAAGCTTGAAGTAGCTTAGTCACTTGCTCAGGCCCCACAGTTAGGTGGCAGAGACCAGACTGGGACCCTGTGGCAGGAAACAATCTTTGAAGGGTCAACAAGGAGGGCTGTAGGGTCTTGTGAGCAAATAGGACAAACACCTGGGCACAGTGATGCCAAGTGGGGTACCAATTTCTTTCCCTGCTTCGTAGGTGACAATGGAAGCAGAGGTTGGGGGTACCATGCGTTAACTGAATACTTGCTCTGTTTCAGGAACTATGCCAGGCATTTTTGCATATCACTCCATTTAGACCTCCCCACAGTCTTGTGAAGCAGAGATTGCTATCCTGATAAGTTAATTCAATCATAACAGTAAACACAATACATGTAAATGGATTAAACTCTAGCTAAAAAACAAGGATGGAACAGTAAACACAATAAATGTTAATGGACTAAAGTCTCTAGTTAAAAGACAAGGATGATAAGGGCTCAAGAAGACCTTTAAGGCAATGAATCTGTTCATTATCTTGACCGCAGTGATAGTTTCATGGGTGTACACCTATGTTAATACGGATCAAACTGTGCACTCTAAGTAGCTGCAGTTGACTGTATGTTGATTATACTCTAATAAAGCTATTCTTTAAAAAGAGGCAAAGTGAGCAAATAGGATTTAAAAAATTAAAGTTAGCTAGCTGAGCTTCCTCGCTCACGGCCTGGTCTTCTACGGCCACACTACCCTGCGGTACCCCAGTAGCTGACCACACTAGCCACACCCTGGAGTCTCCCCACAGCAAGCTGCCTGACTCTCCTGCTCACACAGGGGTTTGCAGTGTTGCCTCCCATCTCTGTTCCTTATGGCTGACTTGATCACCTTCCTGCTGTGCTAGTTCAGACCCTAACATTGTTTTCCTCACTCTCTGATTCATCAGCCCCTGAGTCTGGCTGAGGAGTTCTTAGGGCAGGAATCCATCTGATTTTTCCTGCTGCTGCTGCTGCTGCTGCTGCTAAGTCACTTCAGTCGTGTCCGACTCTGTGTGACCCCATAGACGGCAGCCCACCAGGCTGCCCCATCCCTGGAATTCTCAAGGCAAGAACACTGGAGTGGGTTGCCATTTCCTTCTCCAATGCGTGAAAGTGAGAAGTGAAAGTGAAGTCGCTCAGTCTAGGGAAGCCCAATTGTGAATGACGTTTTCCAGAATGTAAGAGCCGGGAATGCATAGGCTCATTCTGAAAAGTACCTTAAATTGCTTGAAAATTTTAAATCAGGTACTATGTGACTCAATTCTAATTTACTGTTGAGTGCTGGATCCCATAGAATTTGGACCTGTTTAAATTCTAGGCTGCGCACTGTCCCAAACCTCCTATATGTAGCCAGTGAACACTGAAATGTGACTCGTCTGAATAAAAACAGGTTGTAGGTGTAAAATACCCACCAAACTGCAAAGATTTAGTTTCAAAAACTTTCTAAAATATTAATGATTTTTATATTAGTCACATATTAGTAAGTGATAATGATTTTTATATATGAGGTTGAATAAATATATTAAAATTAATTTCACTTATTTCTTTTCACCTTTTAGAAATGTGGGTACTAGAAAATTTTAAACTATGTATGTTACGCACGTAATATTTCTTGTGGACAGTGATTGGCATATTACGGTTTATAGGCCAAATTCTGGGCAGCTATTTGTTTTAGAAAACAAAGTTTTACTGGAGCATAGTTACACCCATTCACCTTGCTGCCTTCCTTCCACAACAGCAGAGTTGAGTAGTTGCAATAGAGGCATTTTGGCTCACAAAGCCTGAAATAATAAATATCTGGTCCTTTACAGAAAAAGTCTGCCAACTCTGGCTGAACACTGGATTCACCTAAGGAACTTAAACTTGAGCTCAGGCTGTATCCCAGACTCTACTGTAATTGCCATTTGGTATGGCCTAAGGGATTTTAAAAAGCACTCCCTAGGTGACTCCAGTGCGCAGTCAACATGATAACTACTTGATTAAATAATTCTCAGGAAAAAGGGACAACAGAGAACATTAAGTAATCTCTAATCACCCCACATGATCATACAAATCAGGCCACAAATTTAATTCTGAGCTTCCTGGAAGCCAAAGCAAAAAGGGGAAGCTGCTTTCGTGTCCAAGGGGAAAGGTATTTTGGCTATTCTAGAGAGTAAAATATGCTTCCTGCCACTTATGTTGGGTGGTCTGCATGCTTTATCAGAGGTGATTGTCCTGCAAAAGTGCTGGTCCCACTATCCCACCCAGCACAGAAGCCGTAGGCCCCGACCAACTGGCCACCCGGAACGGGAATGTTCATGATGTATGTAGCCACGACGAGTGGTCTGGCCTCATCTGCAGCCTCCTCCCCGCGAGCCAGGGCTGCCTCTGTGCCAGGCGGACACAGGAAAGCGCGTGGGAAAGGTGCTGGACTTACTGATGGATGGCCTGGAGGAACTTACGCTGGTGCTTCCGGGCCCGGGCCTGGTCTGGCTTCTCCGCCAGCCTGGTGTGTTTGTAGATGAGCCACGTCTCCCTGAGCACGTTGGCAGCGGCGTTTCTTACCTGAGGCCAAAGAAAGAGCATTTCCTCGCTGCTGCTCCTGCTCAGTTACTCAGCCGTGTCCAACTCTCCGCGGCCCCGTAGACTCTAGCCCACCAGGCTCCTCTGTCCATGGGATTTTTCAGGCAAGAGTATTGGAGTGGGTTGCCATTTCCTCCTCCAGGGGATCTTCCCGACCCAGGGATCAAACCGACATCTACTGCATTGACAGGTGGATTCTTTACCACTGAGCTACCTGGGAAACCTTGAATAGGCACAAAACTATGGAAGGCTCTGGAAACTTCTGGAAACTTCCAGAAACTTCCAGAAACTGGAATGGAAGTGTCCTTCTGGGGTCCTGGGACTGTAAGGCAGGGCCATGTTTACCCAGCCACATCTGTACTCTGTGCGTGTGTGTGTGTGTGTGTGTGTGCATGCATGCGTGCCTAACAAACATCACTCACCACAGGCCAGACCCTTCCTATACATCTTGCTAATGTTACCTCGGTGAACCTACACATGGTGGAGCCTCTCTCACTTTATATGTGAGGAAACAGACACAGAGAGACCCACCTGCTGAGGTCATACAGCTTCTAAGTTGCACCTGGCTGCCTGCCTCTCGTTGAGTGGCCCACGGCTGGGCTGTGAGTGAGCACGGAAGCGGACACCTGTGGCCATAGCCATGCCTCTGTGCACAGCTCAAAGGTGTTCACACAGCGCAGCTCAGGGCATTCAGCATACACAGGAAGCATGGTGTGGCCCATGGGCACACGTGCAGAAATAAGGCGGGGAGACTCAGCCTTGAGGGCCAGGAGGTGAAATGGCGGTGACGGGGCTGGTGTCCTTACCCGCTTGGTGAGCTGAGTGTCCATCATGAAGTTGTGCACGTGTTTCTCTGCCTTGGTGAGCTCCAGCTTCCGGGCCACCACAGCCACCACGAGTGCCGTGCAGCCAGCCCCCTGCATGAAGAAGGTGAGGGGGCATGTCAGAATCCACCTCATATGGGTTGCAAGTAGGACACCCTCCCTCCTCCAGGAAGCCTTCCTAGTTCCCCTCTCACCTTTGCCCTCCAAACCTGCAGGGTTGGCAAATCTTATCTTCTGAGTTCACTGACTCTAAAGCCCCCTTGCTCAACACCACCAAATGTCCAGGGAGTCTGTGCCATACATTAGTCCGTTTGATTCCCAGCAACCCCAGGAGGCAGGACCACTCTTACCCCTCTTGGGCAGAGGGGAAAAGTGAGGTTCAAAGATAAGGAAAAGGACAAGAAGCAGGAAGGATCTGCATGTACATTTGGGGCTGATGCCCATGGAGGTGGAGGGAAGATGGGAAGAATTTCCATCCAGGCTTTGGGGTCTACATGATGGAGACACAGACCCAGCTGGCACGTTGCTGACCGGTAATGCGGTAACTGGTAGGGTCAGAAGGGCGGTGAGAAAGAAGGTCAGGTCAGCTGACCATGGTGGGGCATTTTCAGGACAGCAGAGGTAAAGTATAGGTCCCAGGATGCGGGGAAGTAAAAGGAGGGGTTGTCTCTGCTGTGACGGGGCTCCCTGCTCTTAGCAACCCACCCTCCCCAGTATGTCCTGAATGGCAGCCGATCCCCCAGCGAGGGAAGGAGGCCAGAGAGGACTTGCTTGTCCACTTGGCGGCCACTTGAGAGGCAGAAGGGCAGGAGGGAGGACCGAAGGAGGAGGGCAAGGCTGCCAGGCAAGAGTAGGGGGGGACAGTGAAAAGTGATGGAGGAGGGCGAGAAAGGGGGCATTCGGCCACTGAGAATTGGGATCCGGGGAACACAGGACATCCAGCTGTCGTCATCCCAGGGGTGGCCAGGGAGCAGGTGGCAGGAGCCGCTGAGGGGGCCGCTGAGGGGCCGGAAGGCGGCTCCCTGGTTGGACCAAGGCTCCCTCTGGCACCTCAGCCGCCCACTGCTTCCTCCTGTGGGTGCTGCACACAGGATGGAAGGAAGGAAGAGACCCAAACCCAGCCCCTGGGGACCAGGGGAGAGGCTAGTTTTACTTACAGATGGAAGCAAACATTTGTGGGGAAGGGTGGGCACAAAGTCACCCCTTGAGGAGATCCCATCATGCATTTCTGGCCAGGATATGGGTCTTGGGAGGACTCAGGAGTCTGTGTTCAAGAAAAGCCCTGTCTAAAACATTCTCTGACATAGATCGTACCAGGGTTTTCTTAGGTCAGTCTTCCAAAGCAATAGAAATAAAAATAAACAAATGGGAACGAGTCAAACTTACAAGCTTTTGCACAGCAAAGGAAACCACAAAAAAAAAAAAAAAAAGGAGAAAAGACAACCTACAGAATGGGAGAAAATATTTGCCAATGATGTAACAGAAAAGGGCTTAATTTCCAAAATACACTGACAGCTCGTACAACTCAACAACAAAAAACCAACAGGCCAGTTGAAAACTGAGCAGAAAGAGGACATACAGATGGCCAGCAGGCACACAGAAAGATGCCCAGCATCAGCAACCGTGAACAGAAGCGCAGATCCAAACGAGGATGAGATACCTCCTCACACCTGGCAGCAAGACCACCATTAAAAAGTCTACGTTCGTACAACTCAACAACAAAAAACCAACAGGCCAGTTGAAAACTGAGCAGAAAGAGGACATACAGATGGCCAGCAGGCACACAGAAAGATGCCCAGCATCAGCAACCGTGAACAGAAGCGCAGATCCAAACGAGGATGAGATACCTCCTCACACCTGGCAGCAAGACCACCATTAAAAAGTCTACGAATGACAAATACTGGAAAGGGCGTGGAGAAAAAGAAGCCCTCCTGCACTGTTGATGGGAATGGACGTTGGTTGAGTCACTACGGAAAAGTGTGGGGGTTCCTCAGAAAACGAAAAATGGAATTACCATACATCCAGCAATCCCACTCCTGAGCAGATACCCAGACAAAACCACAATTCACAAAAGGTACGTGCGGCCCTATATGCAAAGCAGCACCATTCACAATAGCTAAGGAATGGAAACAATCTAAATATCCACTGACAGATGACTGGATAAAGATGTGGTACATATATACGATGGAATACTACTCAGCTATAAAAAAAGAATAAAATAATGCCTCTTGCAGCAACATGGGTGAGACCAGACATTATCATACTATCATACTAAGTGAAGTAACTAAAAGCGAGGACGACAAATACCATATGGCATCACTTCTATGTGGAATCTAAAACGTGGCACAGATGAACCCATCTACAGAGCAGAAGCAAACTCACAGAGAGCAAACCCGTGGTTGTCAGCAGGGAGAGGGAGGTGGAAGGGAGGGGTGGAAGTGTGGGATTAGCAGAGACAAACTGTTACATATAGAATGGGTAAACAAGGCCCTGCTAACACAGCACAGGAGCCTATATTCAGTATCCTGTGATAAACCATAATGGAAAAGAATATTTAATTAAAAAGAATGTTTTCTGTGTATAACTGGGTCATTAGCTATAAGCAGAGATTGGCACAACATTGTAAATCAACTATACTTCAATAAAAAGTTAAAAACAAAAATCCCTGTCAACTGGGGCAAAGAACATATTGGGAACCTCCATGTGGAATACTATGCAGCCAGGAAGAAGATGGGCTGCTGGCCAGTGTGCCACACAATAGCACAAATGCCACATCCAGCCAAGGACTCTGAGTTTCAAGGAGGCCATGCTGGGATGCCTTGAAGTTCAAGGGTGAGCACATGTGTGTTTTATAACATATTGGAAGGGGTTGGGCCATGGAACAGTGACAGGGAGGGGACACACTTGGACAAGGATGGCAGAGGAGATGATAACAGGAGAATAAGAAACAAAGGGGCCTGAAAGACCAAGGTGTGGCTTCATGTGGTGCCTGGCTACGTGGTAACAGAAAAGCAAGAAATATCCCAGGGTACAAACACTCCTGCGTCTGCTGGAGCCGAGGGCCAGGAGTGAGCTGCAGGCTAAATACCAAACTCAGTTTCTGGAAGGCGGCTCATTCCAGTGGAGATAACACGGCTTTTCTGTTTCACTGTGGGTTTTCTGGGTTTAAAGTCATCTTATCTGAATACTTTGGTTTTTTTATTTGTAAAGTTCATTTGAGGTCTTCCCTGGTGGCTCAGTAGTAAAGAACTCGCCTGCCAATGCAGGAGATGCGGGTTTGATCCCCGCATCAGGAGGATCCCCTGGAGAAGGGAATGGCTACCCACTCCAGTATTCTTGTCTGGAGAACTCTACGGACAGAGGAGCCTGGCAGGCTATAGTCCATGGGGTCGCAGAGCTGGACATGACTGAGAGACTGACAGGCTCACGTTTCTTCATAGCAGTGGTTGGGGGCGGGGGGGTTGCTGATAAGGCTCAAGAGTGTGTGCAGGGCCTGTGTTCCTTTAACCTGGCCTCAGGTGATCTCTGGATGAGCTTCTGTGGTTCTCGTGGTTGTCAAACTGACCTCTCTGGAATGAAGACCGCTTCTCCAAGTATTTCATCGCCTTCCAACGGTTGGAGGTTTTAGTTCCGTAGAAGAGCTCAAAGATACTATTATGTGTGTCCCTGAGGCAGAACCGGGGCCCTGCCCCAAGGCTGCGCTGCGGTTCCGGCTGCTCTTCTCCTGTCTCTGTATCCCCTCCCCTGATAGCAACTCTTTGAAAGGTTTCTGTACCCACAGGGTCCTGCTCAATTTCAGTTTGTGAAAAAATTAACACAAACAAGCCAAAGGAAGCCAACCTAATCCCCCCCATGGTCCTCCCCAGGCCACTTATTTTCCTTTGTACAGAAATGCATTTGTACATTTCTACGAAAGTCCGTCATCATCCCCACCATGGTTTTCTTTCCTCCCGCAGGAGGGACTGTTTACACTGGGCCCGCTCGGGCCCCTTCACTGCACGTTGTCTCACGTTGTCACCAGCTCCCCAGGCCCGTGACTCTCTCCCCTCTTTGACCTTTGTCTCTTCTTTTTGGACACGAGCTGAGGGTACACATCTTCCTCTGGCCCCGACTGGGTCCTTGCTTCTATAGGCTAAGCTGACCCAGCCCTCTCTTAGTTAAAAGGCTTTATGCATGTTTCCTTATGTTATTTTGCAATCTACTCCAGCACCCCACCCCCAGCAAATTAAATTTGTTGTTGTTTAGTTGCTAAGTTGTGTCTGACTCTTTGCAACCCCATGGACTATAGCCCACCAGGCTCCTCTGTCCATGGAATTCTCCAGGCAAGAATACTGGAGTGGATAGCCATTCCCTTCTCCAGGGAACCTTCTGGATCCAGAGATCGAACCCGGGTCTCCTGCATTGCAGGCAGATTCTTTATCACCTGAACCACCAGGGAAAACTCCACCCTGGAGCCATTGCTATGAAACGCTTCACCAAATCCTCCCAGGTTGGGACACACAGTTTTGAGGGGCACAAGCCTGCTGTGTCCCCTTCTGTCTGGCAAAGCAATAAAGCTATTCTTTTATATTTCACCCCAAACTCTATCTCCAAGATTTAATTTGAAATCAATACACAGAGGCCAAGTTTCTGGCATCAAAATGAATGGGCTAGGGATAGGTGTTCCCTACCATATGTCAAACAAGTCATAATTCAAAATATGGAAAAGCACTTATGGAGATCAAAGAAACTTGGAGAGAAAGAAGGTTCTGGAAGGAAGGGATGGGCAGGGAACCTAACGATAGAATCACGGTAAAGACAAGGCACCAGACGTCAAAGGTTGCCCACACAAGCAGACGGACTTAGGAAAACTTTAGGGAAGACGGGGTGCTGCCTGGGCCCAGAGTCACATGAGATAAACTCCATACCCAAGGGGCTCAGTGGGATGCTTAGCACACCCTGAGAGTTAGGCAAGGATGGGGAACTGCGTTGTGATGGTAGGGGTCGGGGGTATTGACTGGGTATCTGAGGCATTCATGGCTTTAGACATTTCACAAAACTGAAGGGACTGAGTCCCTGCAAGAAGCAGAGGGAGTGGGCACTGGTTACAGTCAGGGAAACCAAGGCACAGAAGCATCAACCCCTTGTCCTGGGTCTAAGGACCGTGAGTTACGTGGGCTGTGGGGCATAAAGGGGCAATGGTGACTCTTGGTTCACAGTGGACCACAGCATCTGGCCTGGCGGGCACAAAAGCTGTATGACTCCGGCTGGAAGAAGCCAAGAAGAGATGTCCCCTGGAAGCCTAAAGGGGTGGGTTTCATGTCACATCAGAAGGAAGGGCACAACGGAGGGCCGACACACGGAGGAACTCTGAGCAGGCCCAGCTTGAAATGGGGTCAGCTCCCGTCAGTGGGGACACGCAGGGCCCCTCGCGCTTACCATGATGCCGGTGAGCAGGCACACGCCCTTCCCGCAGTAGGTGTGGGGCACCATGTCACCATAGCCAATGGAGAGGAAGGTGATGGAGATGAGCCACATGGCCCCCAGGAAGTTGCTGGTCACTTCCTGCTTGTCGTGGTACCTGCAGGGGAGCCAGGGAGGGCCTAGTCAGTCCACACTGGTCCCTCTGCCTTCATCACACCCCCAGGGGCAGTGCCAGGAAGGCAGGGCCCTGGGTCCACCTGACTGCATGGGGGCCTTGACCGCAGGAAGCTGACCACTCTGGAGGCTCAAAGTGTCCAAAGTGTGGCTGTAGGGCAGTGTGGGGCAATGGTTAGTGCCCAGGACAGCCCCACGGTCCTCCTGAGGACACCCCAGGGCAGAGGGCACCCATACCCTCCTCCCCAGCATCCCTTCCAACACCCTCTTTTCGCCTGACCGCCAAGCTGCTCATTATGGGGCAGAAAGGGGTCCAGGTGAGGGAGCATCCACAGGTGTCCACACATAAGCACACGATCCCCCTCCCAAAGACAGACACACAGACAGATGCAAACACGGGTGGCCATGGGCACCAGAAGCGGCAGGAAGTAGAGGCGAGGATTCAGGTCAGACACCAGGAAGAACTCCCCTAGTCAGCAAGGCCCTGGGGAGGGAGGAGGACTCCACGGGGAGACAGAAGCCTGCAGGAGCGAGCCCTGGGGATGGGAGTCCTAGGACAGTCAACACGTGGAGGGCAACTGTTCCAGCTTCAGGCCTGAGAATCTTCTGGTGTTAGGAGGGAAAGGCGGCAGCATGTTTAGCTCTGGGGAGAGACCTGGGACTCAACTTTTGTTATTTAAGAGGACAGATTCCAAGGCCTTGCAAAGGGACATGATTTTGTCCCAGTCAAAGCCAAGCCTGAGACTCTGGCCGCACAGGCTACGAACTGATGGTATCTATGGTCAGCCCGAAGCTGAGGGACTGGTGCTCTGGATCTGGGGGTGGTTCAAAGCTTTGCTCCAGCCCAGTCCCCTGCTTGCAAAACCCCTCCAGCTCAGGGGGGTCAGGAAGCCCTTCCCAGATGACCCCTCTCCTTTCGGGCCATAGAGGCCAGGCAGGGGGAGCTGGTGGGGAGGGCTGTTCCAGGCAGATGGGGCTGGGGTCAGGGGCTCAAGATAAGGAAGAGATGGAGACTTCCCTGGAGGTCCAGTGGTTAGGACTCTGAGCTTCCACTGCATGGCGCACAGGTTCAATCCCTGTTCAGAGAACTAAGATCCCACATGCCATGGGGCATGACCGAAAAAAAAAAAGACAAGGAAGAGATGGAAACCCAAGAGGTGGGAAGGAGGGATGGAGGCCTTTCCATTCAGCCTAGGCTTCTAGCTGCCTGCTGGGTGACGGGCACCAGGGACTGGGCCTCGTCTTTCACTGTGGCACCTGAACCTGAAGCTACACCAGCTTCCACTTCTCCAGAGACTTGCACTCCCCACCCAGGAGGCAGGAGGAGCCGGGAACCTATCAGCCGTCAGCCATGGGCGCGGAGGCTCCAGGCCTGGCTGGAGCTCTGGCGGGGGCCACTGGGTCACCCCAGACCAGGGAGTGGGGGGCATGCAGGAGGTGGGGTGAGACAGAGCCACTGGGGTGGAGCAAGGCGGGCGAGGGGGCGTCAAGCAGTGTCAGAATTTAGGATTGGCTGCCCCTGACCTTGCCCCGTTCCCCGCCCTCACCAGGCGCCCGTGCAGTGACCCAGCCTGGACCTCAGCGATGCCTGATGCGCGGCACCCTCTCCCACTCCCCAGCCCCCAGCCCTCGGGTCTGTGGGAACTGGCACGGAGGCATGTCAGGGGAATAAGGAGCCCTCATATGATCCTCAGCCTTGGTGATGGGAAGAGCTGGGCGGAAGCAGGGTCGGGGAGGGGACAACTGAAGGGGTGAGGATTGGGGTTCTGGGGACAGGTCCAGCCCAGGGACCTCCCAGGAAGCCCAGTGCCAGCATCACCCATTACAGCCCCTACCCAGCTCATCAAGAGGCAAGAGAGACCCCCTCCCAGACAAGGCATTTCCCTGCCCTGAGAGATCCAGGGGGACCCTTCCCTCTCCATGAAGCCCCGAGGGGTTTCTGGAGAGAAGCAGGAATTGGGCCCCCAGGGTGTCCCTTTAGCTCCTCAGAGCCTCAGTGTTTTCATCTGTAAGTTGGCTGGATGGCCCTGCACCCTCCAAGGCTGTTCAGAACAAACCGCCATATGGGGGGTCTTAAAAGCTGGGACTGTGCTCGTTCATCCCAGACCCACTGAAGGAGCTGTCCCTGCCCCCTGGGGCCAGCTGCCTCAACCGGGCACTAGAGCTAAGCTCTTCTTCCCTCTACTCCCTTCTGCTGCCCCCTCCTTGGTGCCAAGGACCCCAGGGATGCCCAGGGCATCAGGCCCAAGAGTGACCCAGACCCACCTGCCTGGTGGCACTGGGACAAGCTCTCCCCACGGCCCATGGGCTTTGGGCGGGTCCCGGACACCCGCCTCCCCTTTCCGCTCCCTCCCCTGGTGGCAGCTGATCTTAAATTCCTGGCAGGCAGGACAGCTGGCAGCTTTGCACACATAGCTCGGCTGAGGGTAGGACTCACATGTTTTCCCTACAGTCCGGCAGGGTGGGCAGAGGGGAGAAGGAGAGCAGGTTAAATTGTGGGGGATGCAGGTGGACGGAGAGGGTCCCTGTTCCTGCTGCCTCCACCACCCTGGGCCAGAGACGGGGCCAGTGGAGGGGCCCCTGGAGGGAGGGGAAGCGGAAAGAGGGATGGGGTCCTGGAGGGGTGAGGGCCAGGGTAGGAGTTGGGGGTGGCTGGGGACATAGGGCTGGAGTCCCAGGGATGAGGAAGCTGCATGTGAGAGACAGTCGCTGAGGCCAGGAACTGGGGGGAGGGGTCAGCAGGATCAGGGGTCTGGGGATGGAGCCATGGGTGGGTACAGGGTTCAGCAGGGTTAGAAGTCATAGGGTATGGCTGGGGGAGCCCTGGGGTCACTAAAATTGTGGGTGGGCTTGAGGGTCATGGGGGGTCAGGGCCCAGGGGGTCAGGGGCGCACCTCTCGCAGACCCGCACGGTCCAGGCAGCAATGATCCAGGAGGAGATGCTGAAGACAAGGAGCACAGTGCCTGGGCAGATGGTCATGAGCGTCTTCATGACGAAGCGCGTGTTGAAGGTGATCTTGTTGAGGGCGCCGATGCTGCGGCTGGAGGCGTCCGTGAAGATCTTGCTGTGCAGCAGCATGACGCGGCCCAGCAGGTAGAGACGCAGGAACATGGGCACGGATAGCAGCACGTCCACGTCGGCCTCAGCCGCTGACGGCGTGTACGTGAAGGCCAGCCGCGCTGTCCACGTGAAGCGGTAGTGGCCGGGCACCGGGTGGATGGCGCACACGGCCAGCTCCAGGGAGATGAGGAACACGCGCTCGCACGTCATGGCGATGCGCCAGTCGTCAGCCCCGTTGTCCACCATGAACAGCTGCGGAGATCAGGTGGGTGTTGGACACGTGCCCAGGCCATGGAGGGGGGGAGATCCCAGCCCTAAACTGCACCAGCTTCTACAACAAACATGGCCTCACAGGCGAAACCCCCTAGTGCCCAGGGTTGGCCACAAGTCCAGCTAAACAGGGCACAGGTGTTTCCCCAAAAGTCAAACAGAGTTACCAATGACCCAGCCCTCCCATTCCTAAGTATATGAGCAAGAGAGATGAGAACAGTTGTTCAAACACATCTTGTGTGCGTGCAATCACAGTTGCACTGTTCACAGGTGCCCAAAGAAGAAACTAGCCAACGTCCATCCGGGGATGGAGAGAGAAACAGAATGTGGTCCTTCCACACATGGAACATGTCTCAGCCATGCAGAGGAGTGAAGCGTTGGCACATGCTACTCCGTGAAGACATTATGCTGAGTAAAAGACGGCAGTCACGAAAGGCCACCGGCCAGGGTCAAGGAGGCAAGGCTGCGCCTCACTAGGCCTGGAAGGTGGGGTGCTGAGCCAATGAGGATCATCCTCCAGCCTTCACACCCAGTGGAATTCGCCTGGGCAGGTCTGAGACAAGTTTAGGACCTCTCACTCCTCTCCTTTCATATCTGTCGGCTTCGGGGATGGGAATGTCTATCCTATGCTAGTCCCACCACTGTACTTTGGAAGCATGCAACTTATCTGGTTCACAGCTGGAGGAAAATTTTGTCTCCAGAGGAATTGTACCTCAAGTCTCACCCATGTCTGTTTTAGATGATACTTAGCCTGCCAATCTAGGAGATGTAAGAGACGCAAGTTTGATCCCTGGGTCAGGAAGATCCCCTGGGGTAGGAAACTGCAACTCACTCCAGTATTCTTGCTGGGATAATCCCATGGACAGAGGATCCTGGTGAGCTATACAGTCCATGGGGGTGCAAAGGGTCAGACACAACTGAGTAACAGAACACACACATCTAAATATAATCTTTCTTTTTTCCTTTGGCCACACTGCACAGTACGTGGGATTTTACTTCCCTGACCTGGGATCGAACCTGGCCCCTGAAGTGAAAGTGTGGATTCTTAACCACTGGACCACTGGGGAAGTCCCTAGATGATATTTAAAGGAGATTTTGGACTTTGAGTTGATGCTGGAATGGGTTAAGACTTTGGGGGCTGCTGGGATTGATGCATTTTGCATGGGAGAAGGACATGGATTTGGGAGGTAGGCCAGAGGGTGGAGAGCTATGGACTGAACTTTGTCCACTCAATATTCAACTGCTAAAGCCCTAGCCCCCAATATGACTGTATTTGGAAATATGGCCTTTAAAGATATAATTAAGATTAAATGATGTCATAGGGGTGGGGCCCCCATCCTACAGGACTGGTGTCCTTATAAGAAGGGTATATACAGGGGTATATGTGCACAGAGGGGTATATGCCCATAGAGCAAAGGCCATGTGAGGTCACAATGAGAAGGCAGCCGCCTGCAAGTCAAGGAGAGAGCCTCAGGAGAAACCAACCCTGCCGGCACCTGACCTTGGCCTTCCAGCCTCCAGAGATGTGAGAGAATACATGTTGTGTCAGTCACTCAGTCATGTCTGACTGTTTACGACCCTGTGGAGTGTAGCCCGCCAGGCTCCTGTCCATGGGATTTCCCAGGCAAGCATACTGGAGTGGGTTGCCATTTCTTTCTCCAGGGGATTTTCCCAACCCAGGGATTGAACCCAGGTCTCCTGCATTGCAGGCGGATTCTTTACTGTCTAAGCCATCAGGGAAGCCCCACGAGAAAATATACTTCTGTTGTGTAAGACACTCAGCTGTGGTGCTGCAAACGTATAGTGCTTCATCCTTTTTTTCTTTTGCTGAATAGTGTGCCGTTGTATGGACGGACCACCATTCGTTTATCCATACATCAGTCAGTGGACCTTTGGGTGGTTTCCACTTTTAGGCAACTGTGAATAATGCTGCTCTGAACACAAGGGTACACGTCTTTGTGTGGATGTAGTTGTCGTTTCTCCTGGGTGTGTAACTAGGGGTGGAATTGCTGGGTCATATGATAACTCCATGTTTACCTGTTGCTGTTCCCAGCTGTCCTTTTAGAAATGCTTCCTTTACTTCAAGGGTCACCGTCCTCCTACCCCAACCCCTAGCCAGACTGAGGACCCCTCCCGTGTACCAGATGCTGGGTGTCCACTGACAGGTCTGCATACAGTACAACCTAGGTAGGATTTTCCTAAGCCCGTCTCCTGCCAGGCTGTGGCTCCTTGAGGTCAGGGGTCAAAGGCCAGAGTCAGGAGCCAGATCTGAGCCCCTTTGGTGTCCCCAGGCCCTGGTGCTGGCCTGCTGTGGTAACATGTGCCTTACAAGCCCTGAAGTTGGCTCTCCAGGGACCTGACCAGGTTTTGATCAACCCCTGAAATAGGAGAATCCTTGGCACATGAGAAATCTTTCAAACACAGGTCCAGTGGACTAGGAAAAGGAAGCTGGGGCTACAAACACTGGACTCCTCGGCTGCAAAACCTCAGAAGACCCCAGGGCTGCAAAGACAATCCACGTGCACCTCAGAACCCCGGCCCACTGCCTGCTCCCTCACTGTTAGTCTTCTCTATCAAATTATCGATGAAAATTAAAATGACAGTATGCATTCCAGGAAACTTAGAGTGATCCAAATAGTGTGTTTCCATGGAGATTTTTTTCTTCTTCTTCTTCTATAAAGTGGCTATTGATCCCTCTATGTTTTAGAGGGTTCCCAGGTCCTGGGGGCTTCCCAGCTGGCGCTAGTGGTAAAGAACCCGCATGCCAACGCAGGCGATGCAAGAGACGCAGGTTCAATCCCTGGGTTGGGAAGATCCCCCGGAGGAGGAAATGGCAACCTACTGCAGTATTCTTGCCTGGAGAATCCCATGAACAGAGGAGCCTGGCAGGCTACACAGTCCAAATGGTCACAAAGAGTTGGACACAACGGAGTGTGCACGCATGGAGGTGGCCGGTGTGAGGGGCTCGGGGTGCAGGAAGGGGAGCTGCCCTAACCCCACTGAGCACTGACCTGGATCTCTCGGGCATGGTAGAGGATGACCAGGCCCAGCAGGATGACCGTGGAGAGGCTGATGAGGCATTTGAGTGCAAATGAGTACAGGGACTCCTGGGCAAAGAGAGAGCAGAGGGCAGGACAGGCGCTGTGGAGGCGGGCAGCCCTCCTGAGCCCCACCTGGTCACTTCGCCCAGGGAGTGAAGCTCCGGTCCTTACTCCTTGGGCTTGCGCTCACAGCAAGGTGGCACTTCAGTTTGTAAGGCCAGGCCTCACGTGGGCACGGCACTTCATAGTTTATAAAACCAGGCCTCGAGCAGCTGCAGCACTTTACAGTTTACGGGCTGATTGGCTCTCATCTCCCTCCGTCCCGGCACCACTTGGGGACCCACAACCCGGCTCAGAACCCGGCCCAGCTCGCCCTCAAAAGGGGCACAGCTCTTTCCCTGCTCCTCAAAGCAGCTGTTCTCTGGTGCTCCCGCAGCCCCCTTCCCGCCTTCAGCGAAAGCGCAGCTCCGTGGCGCAAGGCGGGGGGAAGGGGCTGGAGACTTTGGGCCCCACCTGAGGCCTTCCTGCTGCCCCCAGGGGGTGGAACCAACAGGAGGCCCTGGGTGCCCCCCACCTTCCCACCTCCAGGGTCCCCTCAGCACCCCCCGCCCACCTCTCCTAGGGCCGATGTGGTCCCAGACCCCATGCCCAAGGGGGTCTCGGGAAGCCAAGTGGGACCAGCAGGGCCTCCCCGGGCGGGGGCCATGCCTACCTTGGTGTAGACCCCCCAGGACAGCTCCGTCTCTGTCACCATGACAACGATGCCGAACATGCCAAAGATTAGGGCATAGTCACTGAGGCGCTTCCGCTTTTCGAAGAGCGCCCGCCGGTGGCCCAGGCGGTGGCCAACGCTGGGGGGCTTCCCCGAGCCCCTCTGTCTGACCGCCTCATCTTCTTCCTCATCTTCTTCCTCTTCCTGGTCCTGGGGCTGCCCCCGGGGGCTGCCAGGCGAGGGTTGCGCCGGCTCGCTCTTGGCCACCACCACCTGGATGCCTGGGCCATTTGGAGGCTGCGGGGGGCGGCCGGACTCGGGGTCCAGAGGATCTCGGCCCAGGGCACCCAGCCCGCCGCCTAGTGGCCGTCCCTCGCAGCCACTGTGCCTGTGGCTGTTCATGACTATGTGGGTGCTGGCGCTGGGCTTTCTGCCGGCCGCCTGGGGCCTGGCATGGCTCAGCAACCGGGCTCCCGCGCTGACCTGCAGGGCACAGAGAACACGGTCATGTCAGGGCCTGGCCAACTGACCAGATGGCTAGGGATCCCCACCCCAGAACATCCTGAGGCTGGAGAGGCCATGAACCCATTGCAGCTGACATGTGGACTGACCGACCATCCCAGAAACCAAGCCAACCTGTGGCCCTCCTCGGCTCAAAACCTCCACATGGACTTCCCTGGGGTCTAGTGGTTAAGAATCCGCCTTCCAGTGCAGGGGACGTGGGTTCGATCCCTGGTCGGGGAAACAAAGATCCCATATGCTGCAGGGCAACTAAGCCTGCACGCCGCAACTACAGAGCCTACGCACTCTGGAGCCCACATGTCACAACTAGAAAGAAGTCTGCGGCCCACAGCGAAGAGCCCACATGCCGCAATAAGACCCAGTGCAGCTAAAAATAAGTCAACAACTGTAAAACAAAAACAAACCTCCCCGTGGCTCTCCAGCACTACTGCATAAAAACGCCTCCCTGTGGCCAGGAGGCCTCTATCATCTGGCTCCTGCCCATCTTATCCCGCTCACTTTCCCAGAGTCACCCCCTTTCAGCCACACTCAACTCCCCATCACCAGGTTCCAACAAGCCTGGTCCTGCTTCAGGGCCCTTGCATACTCTGAGGCACCTGCTGCACCCTCTGCCTGGAACACCCTCCTACCAGGCCTTTGCCCATTGCCTTTGTGTGTCCAAGTACCTAAAGCAATGGACGCTTAAAGCAATAAACACCTAGAGCAATAAACACAGGCGACACGCAGTAAACACCTCTGAAAGCCTCAAGACGGCATTCTGCTGGCTGGTTTGCCTGGGAGGATTAGAGGCCACCTAAATGAGCCGTCTGGAACCACTTTAAGGTAGTCTTAAGGTAAGACCACTTTACCTTAGCTTACCTGTCTCCTGAGAAGCCTGTATGCAGGTCAAGAAGCAACAGTTAGAACCAGACATGGACTGGTTTGAAATTGGGAGAGTACATCAAGGCTGTATATTGTCACTGGGCTTATTTAACTTACATGCAGAGTACATCATGAGAAATGTTGGACTGGATGACTCCCAAGCTGGAATCAAGATTGCCAGGAGAAATATTGACAGTCTCAGATATGCAGATGATACCACTAACGGCAGAAAGTGAAGAGGAACTGTAAAGCCTCTCTATGAAGGTGAAAAAGGTGAGTGAAAAAGCTGACTTGAAACTCAACATTCAAAAAACAAAGATCATGGCATCCTGTCCCATCACTTCAAGGCAAATAGAAGGGGAAAATGTGTAAACAGTGACAGATTTTATTAATATTTTCTTGTGCTCCAAAAGCACTGTGAATGGTGACTGAAGCCATGAAATTAAAAGACACGTCTCCTTGGAAGGAAAGCTATGATAAAGCAAGACACTGTATTAAAAAGCAGAGACATTACTTTGCTGACAAAGGTTCATATAGTCAAAGCTACGGTTTTTCCAGTAGTCATGTACGGATATGAGAGTTGGACCATAAAGAAGGCTGAGCATTGAAGAACTGATGCTTTTGAGTTGTGAGGCTGGAGAAGATTCTTNCTGTATTAAAAAGCAGAGACATTACTTTGCTGACAAAGGTTCATATAGTCAAAGCTACGGTTTTTCCAGTAGTCATGTACGGATATGAGAGTTGGACCATAAAGAAGGCTGAGCATTGAAGAACTGATGCTTTTGAGTTGTGAGGCTGGAGAAGATTCTTGAGAGTCCCTTTGACAGCAAGGAGATCAAATCAGTCAATCATAAAGGAAATCAGTCCTGAATATTCACTGGAAGAACTGATGCTGAAGCTGAAGGTCCAATACCTTGGCCACCTGATGAGAAGAGCCAACTCATTGGAAAAGACCCTGATGCTGGGAAAGATTGAAGGCAGGAGGAGAAGCAGGGGCAACAGGGGATGAAATGGTTGGATGGCATCACTGACTCAATAGGCATGAGTTTAGAAAAACTCCAGGGGATAGTGGAGGACAGGGAAACCTGGCGTAATGCAGTCCATGCAGTTGGAAAGAGTTGGATACGACTTAGCAGCTGAACCAGTGAGCTGTCAGGAGATGGTTCCAACCCAGACTTGACTCCTGACTTCTGGAATCTTGGACAAATTAATATCACTCTACTGAGCCTCCAGTTCCCCACCACCACCACGTAGAGTTGNCATGCAGTTGGAAAGAGTTGGATACGACTTAGCAGCTGAACCAGTGAGCCGTCGGGAGATGGTTCCAACCCAGACTTGACTCCTGACTTCTGGAATCTTGGACAAATTAATATCACTCTACTGAGCCTCCAGTTCCCCACCACCACCACGTAGAGTTGTCCAGAGGCCTGAACATACTTACACAGTCAAAGGGTACGGCCAGGGAGATATTAGGGACCGTGACTATGGCTATGAGACGCTCAGCTCCCTCCTGCCTGGATTCCAGGACCAAAGGAACAATTCAGGGTTTAATTCTAAGATCCCAGAATTGAGGAATGCCCTGGCAGTCCAGTGGTTAGGACTCCGTGCTTTCACAGCTGAGGGCCTGGGTTCAGTCCCTGCTCAGGGAACTAAGACCCCACAAGCCAAGGTATGGCTAAAAACACAGATAAAATTCAGAAAGGAAAAGATCCCAGGGAACCCTCTGGGGGTCCGGGAGTTAGGGCTCTGTGGTCTCACTGCTGAGGAACAGGTTCAATCCCTGGCTGGGGAACTAAAAACCCCGTAAGCCATGTGATGCAACCGAAAAACAGAAAGACCCCAGAACTGGTTCTGCAGCACCTTGGTCTTGCCCTGCGACCTTGGGCCAGACTCAGTTTCCCCACAAGGGAAACTGGCTACCGAGAAGCAGACAGGCTGACATGCTCTGACATCCTCAGATTCTGTGCCTGCCTGGGGCCAGGTCCCACGTGTCACGTGCAGGAGCAAGGGCCTTGAAGACGGTGACACGCACAGGATGAGCCTGCCTGGTGACATGCACAGGATGAGCCTGCCTGGAGTCCAGTCTTGCCAGACCCTCCACTGCTCCACCCACTCCAGCCCACTCTCTCACTCCTCACTCCCACAGGCAGCCCTAGCTGCCACCACAGCCTGTGTTTACTGAACACCCACTACATGCCAGGCTCCGTGCTTCACGTAGAGTTTTCTCCTTAATTCTCACAACATCCCCAAAAAAGGGGTCCTAGGATTTGGCCTGTTGTACAGATGGGGAAAGCAAGGCACCAGTTTCCCTTCCCTGTGCATTGAAGGATCCGTCTCCTTACAAGGCAGATCCTGCATCAGGCTGCCTTGTGGGATTCTCCCAAGAAGCCAGGCGGCAGTGGGCTGTGGGTCCAGTGTTGTCCTCTTGGAAAAGGCAAAGCTGGCATGTGCTGAGGGCTCGGGAGAGGGGGCTGCATGCAGAGACAAGACACCTCCGTGGCCCTGAAACCACGTTCCTGGGAGTGAGAGACTCAGACAATGTCACACCAAGACGCACCATGATGAGCAAGGTTGCCAGGCGAGACACGGGTGACCTTGGCCAGGGCACCAACCAGCGCACGCACTGCAGGACTGCCTGTGTCCATGTCCACCCCGCCCCCAGACAGTGTCTGTCCCACTCACTACATGTCCCCAGACGAGGGTACCAGCAGCCAGGAAGAACACCAGAAACATGAGTCTTAGGACACATCCCACTCCATCCATCCTACCAACCAGGCTGTGGGCACCTGCGACCTGATGCTTCACAGTTTATAAGAGCTGGCCCCCCGTGGGCCCAGAACATTACAGTTTGTATGGGCTGATCGCCTGCAGGCCCAGCACTTCACAGATTCCAAGGCTGATCTTGGCCCTGATCTCTCTCCTTGCCTTCACAAGCAGTCAGGCGCCACTTTCTTCTGGGGCTACGGTCCCTGCTAGCCACCTGAAGGGCTGTGAGCTGCTAGGTGGGACTAAGAGCCTACCCCCGGGACACACACACAGACCCAGCCCTGCTCTGCCCCAGGAGACAAGGAGACCCAGACAGTCCTCCCAGCTTCCCTCCTGAAGGTGCAGAAGGGTCCCTGCCCAGGGCTTGGGGAGAGCAGGCAGGAGAGGGGATGGCCTAGCAGACGGGACTGGGAGGGGGTGGGGGCGCTGCAAACGACCTTCTGAAACGCACCGATGAAGATGCAATTTGGGGATGTGACTCAGCCACCTTACACACGGGCCAAATTCAGCCACGCGGCGGCCATGCTCCTCCTTGCCCGGCAGCCGCGTCCTGACATGCCCTGGGCAGAGAGGGAGTGGAGTGGGGCATGCGGATAGGCAGCAGGTGACTTCCAGGAGGGCGGAGGCCTGGAGGGCCTTCCTAGGGCCCATCACGTTAATGCGGTTATTTGTTATTTAGTCGCTCAATCGTGTCTCTTTTGCGACCCCATGGACTGTAGCCCGCCAGGCTCCGTTCATGGGATTTTCCAGGCGGACCAAGACCTTGGTCAGAATTACTGTATTTAATCCCTATGGCTACTCAGCGAGGCAAGTGGCATTCTTACTCACATTTTACAGATGGGAGACGAGACTCAGAGAGGTTCAGCATGTTGCCTGAGGTCACACAGCCAGGAAGGGCTAAGTTAGTGCAGTCTGGGGGTGGCAGGATCTGCCTTGATCCCTCTTGACCAGCGACTATTCAGAAAGGGAGCCAGTCTGGCGCAGCCCTTGAGGGACCACAGAGCTCAGGGCACAGGAGTGGTGGCTGTCTGACACCTCCCATGACCTCATAGGAAGTAGAAGGACAGAGAGGCCTGCTTGAGATCTCATGGAAGAAGGGGCCAGCCCATAATCTAAAGACTGGGTGGGACCAGAGGGCCTTGGGGACGAGAGACCCCATTCTTCCCCAGGTTCACCTTCCCCTCCCTATTGCAACCTGAGCCTAAAGGTGGGGTCTCCAGGATCCTCAGAGTTTTCCCAAAGAACCAGAAACTCCTATAAAACCCCAGCCAAGGTTTCAATGTCCATGAAAGGGTGTGTTTTTCTGGGTGAAGGCCCTGAGTTCTTCAAGCAATTCTTCTAAAAAGGGAGAAACACCCTGTGGGCTGTATTTGGTTTTGAAGGTTCTTGGAATTGCTAAAATTGTCTCACATGTCTGGGGCACAAGACCTCTGCTCCCTGAATGGTGGGGTAAGGAGATGAGCAGACCCTGCCTTCTGCACTATTTCAGATGCTATGGGAAACCTATAGGCCAAGTGTGGCAGGGGGAACCCAGGAAGGCTCTTGAAGCAGGGAAGAAAGTGTGTAGGCAGCAGAGACCAAGGAGGCCAGCTCCTCTGAACTTTCCCACCCAACAGGAAGAGAAAGAAAATGACCAGACAGCAAAGGCCCTCGAGCGAGCTCTTTTACAAATGATGGGTTAATTACAGAGGGACCTTCGGGTGTTCCAGCCAGGACGAGGTCACTGCCTACTCCTTTAGTAACGGGGCATCTTAGTGCCAACCCAGCAGCGTCGGTGACCAGAAAGAAATGAGATCTCACGTGGGAAATGCCTAGCACACAGTCATGGGTACGTTGCGGTGCCACTGCCCAACTCTGCAATCTGTCCTTCAGAGCTGGACCAGGACAAAGTACCCCCTGCCCATTACGCTCAAAGGCAGAGCCTCCCTGGGGCAAAACGCCCACCTCACTGCTCCCAGGAACTGTGGACAGAGCGGCACATGGCAGAATCTTGTAGGTTCTGTGGGCAAGCTGTGGGTTGTGTGTCGCTGTGGAGGGTAGGGAAGGACCCCGAGACACTCCTCCACCATACTCTTCAGGCCCTAGCTCTGCCGGGCGGACAGGATCCATTTGCCCTCCCACCCTCTGGGCTGTTGGAGAGTGGGTGCAGCAAGTCGTTGGCTGACTGCCCCATCCCTTAGGCGTTCCGCGCCTGTTCCGCGCTTCACCACCCATCAGGGTGCAGTTAGCCTGCCCTAGCCTGCTCTCCCCAGTGCCCTCCACTCTGATGCGTCTCCGTCAGCATCTCTGGCGCACCCCCAGCCTCCAGCACTCACATCTGAGGCCCCACCCTCCAGGACAGCCAGAACAGTGCGCCGTGCTGGATACCCGACCTCTGTCCTGGGAGAGCTAGGGGACCCGTTTTACGAACCCTGCCATGCTGCCCCTAACGGCTGGACACAAGGGCCGGTGGTGAGGGTTTCGTTCCTCCCATTCCCAAGTCAGTCCTGGGTCACTGCCTCCAGCCCGAGAGCTCCCCCACCGTATCTATGGAGTTTGGAGACTCACAGCTCTGCCCCCGCCAAAGTGAACCCAGTACCCTCCCCCTCCAGGATGGGGATCCGTGAATCGACTCACTCGGGTGGTGCACATACACACATTTCCCCACTGCGCTGTCCTCTCGGTTGCGGACCCCACGGAAATTCTCCCTCCTGGCCGCTGCCCCAAAAGGCATCTCACTCCGGGACGTGTCTCCCTGGGTACCCCTGCCCATCCCATTCAGTACCTGCGGGACGCGGCTCGAGCGGGCGGACGAGGCTGGAAGGGAGAGGGACCCACGCGGCCACGGATCCCCAGGTCGGGGCCGGAACCGGGGCCGGGGTTGCGGACGGGGCGGGCAGCAGCGGGCGGGCGCGAGGCCCCGGGGCTGTGGGGCCGGGGGCAGCGGCAGAGAGCGCATCCCCCGCCGCCCTGTACACGGGCCCGGCCGGGGGGCGAGCTCCCGCCCGGGCCGGGAGAGGAGGGGGCGGTGCGACGCCAGCGGCGCGGCCGATTGGTCGATCCCGGGTTGGCACCGCCCTCGCCGACCCCGCAAGCCCCGCCTCCATTTAAAGATCCCTCATTCCCCGGTGCCCCCTTCGCCCCCCGCGCGCGGCTGGTCCTCAAACTCACCCTCCTGCCCCGCGCGATGTAGAGAGGACCATGGCGAAGCGAAAACTCTCGTCCTCGATCGTCTTTGAGAACTCCTAACCACCCATTTTCCAAAATCAGGTCCCCAAACTCCAGCCACCTCTCAACATTTGCGCACCTGGGGGCTGATCCCAGCACGCACTTGCAGAGGTGGCCACTTTGTAAAGTGGCCACCTCCCTCCTGAAATGACCTCGTCAAACTTCCGCTCTGTGTGTATGTGGGGGCGGGGGGGGCGGGGTCTTGGGGTGGANATTTGCGCACCTGGGGGCTGATCCCAGCACGCACTTGCAGAGGTGGCCACTTTGTAAAGTGGCCACCTCCCTCCTGAAATGACCTCGTCAAACTTCCGCTCTGTGTGTATGTGGGGGCGGGGGGGGCGGGGTCTTGGGGTGGAGAAACAAGATGATGGCAAGTAGAAAGTGCCTTGGACCTGGGTGTGGGGGCTTTCAGGGCTGGGGGTGGGGGGTGCTTGCTAGGGCAAAGGCCATCTTCTTTGAGAGGAGGGAATGCACTCAGATTTAGCCCCCTCCCCCAGTCCTAAACTCCCCAAACCAATGCCAGGATGGCAGGCCAATAGGAGATTATTTTTTGGTCCCCCAAACGGTGCCCTTTTCCGCTGGTACTGAGGATGACCTTGGGCAACACTTATTCAATGTTCATGGAAGCTCAGAGGAGCCTTGGGGACTGGAAGGTGGAGAGCCCTTACCCCCTCCATTCTCAGGTAGCCTCGCCACCTCAGCCTCACCCTATCCCCACCCTGTCAGCTGGGTGACTGAACCTGGCTCTGTCCTCCCCAGCCTGAGGGCTCCTGGGGGCAGCAGTTCCCCCGTCTCTCTCCCAGTCCCCCATCTATTTTCCTCCTGGCCCTGAGCTTTGGGCCTGGTCAGAAACATCTGACTGCTCATCACTGCCTTGGGGCAGCTGTCTGTTCTTTCTGCGGTGCCCAGAAAATAGCTGGGCTGAATGAATGAGTGAGCGGACAGTGGCTTGGGCAGGGGTAGTCCCATGGGTCAGTGATGGTGGTGAGGGTGAGCGGAGCCAGGTGATGGGTGGGAGGTCAGCAGATGAGACTCCTAGTCCCTCGTCTCCAGAGCCTGTCCTTTATCCCAACCTGTTAGGAGCACCCTAAGGAAGGCCTAGCCATGGTGTATGCTAGTTGGGAAGTGGAGGCCTGGGGACCCCCATGCCCTGTTGTGTCCATAGGGGCTCCAGGAGTAGGGTTTGGAAACTGTAAGAGGATGCATTCTCAAACCTGCTTCATCCTGCATCCCTCCATCCACTTATCAGCCCCCCTTCCCAGGCCTCCTCAGACTCCCCTCAGCTCACTCCAGGCCTTTGCACTTGCTGTTCCCTTGCCTGAGCCACTGGGGCCTCTTTCTAAAGCACAACAGTCATGGAGCCACCCACATCTCCCTCGGGGTCTGGCACACATCCCTGTGTCGCATTCAATGTCCTGGCCCCTGACAGCCTGTGCCTGCCCCCATATGGGTCCCTGCCCCACAAAAAGCATTCTTGTCGTGCCTACGGATTGACCCAGGCTTGCACAGACTGCTGTCATGCCCCTGTAGCACTGTGCGTGTGTGCTGAGTCGGGTCCAACTCTTTTGTCATCCCCCAGACTGTAGCGCACGAGGCTCCTCTGTCCATGGGACTCTCCAGGCAAGAATGGTGGAGTAGGTTGCCGTTTGATCTTCCCCACCCAGGGATCAAACCCGCATCTCTTGCATTGGCAGGTGGATTCTTAGCACTGCGCCACCTGGGAAGCCGCTGCAGTATCCAACGCTTTCTGAATTTAAGCCCCCTGTATAAACATCCAGAAATTCACAAGAGCATCAACCACAGCCCGCAGAGGCCCGTCCACTCCTCCCATCCTACCAGAACCTGCAGGCTCCGTATTTACCATCTCTCTCTAGAAAGATCCCCATCTCTCCTTTGGGCTCACATGCCCCAAGGGATCAGGAAATTCCTTCACGGAGCTGCATTTAGGACAGTCAATCTGATCACCTCCTACCCAAGCTGGCCCTGTTGTCTGCTTGAATCTCATCCCTCTGAGACAAGGCTGGCATTGGTGGACAGAGGTCAGAGGTGAATAAAGGCAGTGCTCTGGGCTTCCCAGATGACACTGGTGGCAAAGAACCCGCCTGCCAGTGCAGGAGATATAAGACACATGTTCAACCCCTGGGTCGGGCAGATCCCCTGGAGAAGGGCATGGCAACCCACTCCAGTATTCTTGGCTGGAGAATCCCATGGGCAGAGAGCCTGGGAGGCTACAGGCTGGGGTGGGGGTGGGGGGTCACAAAGAGTCAGACACAACTGAAGCAACTTAGCACACACTGAGTGGGATATATCTGAGTTTCCATTCCAGAGCCTCTCAGCAGCCCACAGTTAGCTCGAAGGGACTCAAAGAGCATGCACATGAACTTCAGCTGGGAGACCCTCAGGACTCAGGCCCCAGGAAATGACCTACAGACTGGTGAGGGGGATAGAGGCTAAACATGAAGCCCCTCCTCCAGGGCCCTGAGGGGTGGACCACAAGTTCAGGGCAGTGGCTGTGGGTCTGGGTGCAGGCGACCTGAAGAACCTCACAGGAACTGAAGCATCCAGAGGCAGAGGCAATGGCCTGAGCTGGGGCAGACTGGCCACCTCTCCATCCTACCCCCAAGCTGCAAATTCACAGAAGTCTCAGACCCATCCTGGGTCTAACCAATGACTGCCTCAAAGGAGGCGGGACCCTGAATGCCCTGTGAGTGTGGGAATAGCAGAGTGCGGAAGGTATGCACTCACTCTCTCCTTCATTCATTTATCCACACTTTCACTCATTCATTCACACACCCACCGAGTTTCTTCTCCAAGTGTGGTGCAGAGAATGCAGAGTCTGAGACAGGTATAAATCTTCCCCTCTTGGAGTTGATCTTCTCGAGGAAGGGAGCAACCTTTACTAGTAAAGGACAAGTAAGGCTTCCACACAAAAGCATGGGAGGGACTTCCCTGGTGGTCCAGTGGTTAAGACTTCAAGCTCCCAGTGCAGGGGACCAGGGTTTGATCCCTGGTCAGGGAACTAGATTCACATCTCACAACTAAAAGACCCTGCATGTCCCAATTAAACATTCCGCATGCTGCAATGAAGACTGAAGATCCCATGTGCCACACCGAAGACCCAGCACAGCCAAATAAATTAACTTAAAAAAAAAAGAAAAATAGCTTCAAAAAAAAAAAAAAAAAAAGNATCCCTGGTCAGGGAACTAGATTCACATCTCACAACTAAAAGACCCTGCATGTCCCAATTAAACATTCCGCATGCTGCAATGAAGACTGAAGATCCCATGTGCCACACCGAAGACCCAGCACAGCCAAATAAATTAACTTAAAAAAAAAAGAAAAATAGCTTCAAAAAAAAAAAAAAAAAAGCATTGGAAAAGAATCCAGTGAAGCTGAGAACACGAGAACGGAGGTGGGAGCCTTTAACTAGGGTGTTCCGGGGTGGCCTCTTGGAAGAGGGAGCATTTGAAGGCGGGCCAAGAAGCCAGCCCTAGAAAAGCTGGCGAAGGGTACACCGAGAGGAAGGCACTGCAAGGGCAAAGGCATTGAGGTGAGACCACTGAGAAGGATGTGATGGAGGAAGAGAAGGGAGACCGGTGGGGCTAGAGTGAAGGAGTAAGTGGGGTGGGGGGGTCACAGAGGCAAGCAGGGGCCCCACTCTCGGGGCTGTGTGCAGGACTCTGAGCAGAGCCGAAGTCTTGAAGGGTTTAGCCCCCTAGTGTCCTGGCAACTGTGGGGGTTGGCGGGGAAGGCATTCCAAAGGGTTTTTTCCTGGGCTTTTCAGTATTCAGGAACCAACCCCCCAGAAGCTTCATTCATTCTATCATTATTTACTGAGCACCTCCAGTCTTCAGGGCTCCTGTGATGACGAAGACACCCAAAATCCCCCAAACGCAGGGTTTCAGGCCAGTGGGCAAGATAAGATATTGAATCAATCAATAAATACAACTGGCGCTTGCAGATGGCTCACAGGGGAAATGAGGCCAGGGAGGGGTGGGAAGGGAGTGCGCCTGGCCTCCTCTGTTACTTACCACGGGCAGCCCACTGAGGAGCCCTTGGTCCCTACTCTGGAGGAGGAGCTGGAAGCCTGGGGGTGGCACGCAGGCAGAGAAGGTTCTGTTACTAGCACAGAGTTCCCGTGAGCAGCAGGGAGACCCTCCATACCCACCAGGGGACCTGCCCTGGGGCTGTCTTGCTCATTCAGCTGGTAGCTGCATCCTTGCTCCAGGACTCTAGCTTGCCCTCCCGCCCTTGCCACTCTCAGGCTCGAAGGCTCCAGACTAACTCTTCCTCCCCAGAGTCCCCCACATCTGACAGACCAGTCCATGATCACTTCTGAATTCATTCCAGCCCACCCCTCTGTCCCCATCCCTACAGCCCCTGCCTCGGCACAAGGCTTGATTCTGAAATATGGTGCCCCGCTGTGTGGCTCTTCTGATTTGAACAGTATCCCTCCCCCTAATTTTAGCTCATCCAGGACGTCAGAACGGGACCTTTTTTGATTACATTATTGGTCTTAGAAAATGTAGTTAAATTAAGATGAGGTCTTAATTTTATTGGCTCAGACAATAAAGAATCTGCCTGCAGTGGGGGAGCCCCAGGTTCAATTCCTGGGTCGGGAAGATCCTCCTGGAGAAGGGAATGGCTACCCACTCCAGTATTCTTGCCTGGAGAATTCCATGAACAGAGGAGCCTGGTGGGCTTCATTAGTCCATGGGGTTGCAAAGAACTGGACATGACTGAGTAACACTTTTCACTTTCACATACTGCGTTAGGGTGGGCACCAATCTGGTGGGCACTTAAAATAAGACTGGTGTTCTTATAAGACCACGTGAAGATACAGACATGCACACAGGGCAGAAGGCTACGTGAAGACAGAGACTGGAGTGAGGCAGCCACAATCGACGGAATATCTGGAGCCACCAGAGGTCTCCAGGAGCCTCCAGAGGGAATGCGACCCTACCATGCCTGGATTTCAGACCACTGGCTTCCATAATCCGACAGAATACATTTCTGTTGTTTTAAGCCAACCATGGTTGTAGCCATTTGTTACAGCTGCCCCCAAAATCTCTTACCATGGTCATGGACAAGGGGCCGTCCCTCTCTGAGCCTCAGTTTCCCGAACAGGGCAACGAGGACCCTCCAAGGGCAACGGGAGGAGTCAGGGAGCTAATCCCAATTGGATGGCTGCCTGGATGTTCCCCATTGCTATTGGCCTGGTCACGACCTGGCCTTTTCTCTTGCGGGGGGAGCACACATCCCAGCATGCAGGATCTTAGTTCTCAACCATGGCTCAAACCTGTGTTCCTGCAGTGGAAGCTCAGAGTCTTAACCACTGGATGACCAGAGAAGTCCTGATCTGGACCATTTCAAAAGCTTCTTCCTGGCCTCTTGGGCTCCAGCCTAGTCTCTGCCAGGTCCCAGAAGGGATCTTTGCTTGCTAAAATATGATCATGCTGCTGCTAATTCTGAGTGCTCAGCGGCTCCATGTGGCCCTCACAGCATCTGTATGATTAGCTCCCCAGCATGGCTCCAGCTGGCCATTGGTGAACTCTCTTCACGACCCAACTCAGGGATTCCCCTGGTAGTCCAGTGCTGGGAAAGACTGAGGGCAGGAGGAGAAGGGGCAACAGAGGATGAGCTGGTTGGATGGCATCACCGACTTAATGGACATGAGTTTGAGCAATCTCCAGGAGATAGTGAAGGACAGGCAAGCCTGGCATGCTGCAATCCACTGGTTTGCAAAGAGTCAGACAAGACCGAGCGACTGAACAACAAGAGGGACTTCCTTGGTGGTCCAGGGGCTAAGACTCGATCCTACTGCAGGGGGCCCGAGTTTGATCTCCGGTCAGGGAACTAGATCCCACATGCTGCAACTACGAGTTTGCATGCCACAACAAAAAACAACAATCCCGATTGCCGCAACAAAGACCTGGCACAGCCAAAAAAAAAAAAAACCAGCTCAAAGAGCAAGTGCACTTCCTCCAGGATACCTTCCTAGAGTTCCCCCAGGCACAATGAGTCCCTCCTTCCCTCCCCGTGGCCCCTCAGCATCAGGCAGAAAATTGGCCCCAAAGAGTTAATCCTCCATGCCCAGTTCAGTCCAGAATCTGCCCACTTTTCTGCATCCCTGCAGCCCCAACCTGGTACCAGCCGAACGAACTGACTACTCAGTTCCTTTGGCCTCCCTTCTGGCCTTCTATCACTTCCACTCCTGCCCCAGGAGTCCCTGTTCTCCATAGCAGCCACAGGGGCTTTTGAAAATCATAAATCATAATATATCTCTCCCCAGCTCACACACCGTCCACAGCTCCCCACTGTTCTGCAGTCCACTCCTTCGCCACAGCCCCTGCCTGCAGAAACCCCCACTCTCCTCCGCCTCCTCCTCTCTCCCGCTTGCTTATTCTGTTCCAGCCACACCAGACTCCTCACTGTTCCTCAAACATGCCAAGCTCGTTTCTGCCTCAGGACCTTTGCACGTGCTGTTCCCACTGCCTGGTATGCTGCTTTCCTAGCTCTTGCCTGACTGGCTACACCTCCTCTCTTGTGTCTCAGCTCATGGTCAGGTCCCTGCAGAGGCCCAACTATGGAAACCTCTCCTACCCCTCAGTCATTCTCTAACACATCTCTGTTTTATTTTCCTCACTGTGTTCCCAGTGCCCAGCCCTGGGCCTGGCATACCATAACTGCTTAGTCTTTGCTGACTGAGGAATGACCCCACACATTTGACACTGGCACCTAGTCCCCTCCATACAGGCAGCTCACTGCCAAGCCCAGAATGTCAGTCAATATTCATAGGAGAAAAACAGATCAGAGGAGCTGATCTGAGGGTTGTCTCTAGGGAGTAAGGTCACAGGATCTGGGTGGTGGAAACTACGGGGGTTTTAGAGCTACTCCAACTCAGTTCAACTCCCTCCTTCTGGCTGTGTGGCTGCAGGTGGATCATTCAGCCTCTCTGAGCAGGTTCCCCACCACCAGTGACCTGAGAAAGTGGACAGTGACTCTCCAGAGGGGACTCTAGAACACACAGTCATGACAATAATAATAATTATTATTATATTAGTAGTATTATTTCAAAGGTTGGCACTTTGAAGTCATCATTTTTTCTATCCAACTCCTGGCCCACCCCCCTACTCCCAAAGGTGACCTGAGTTTGCGATTCACTCACCCTGGAGTGCAGGGGTCTTCCTGATGAGACACGATGAAAGGAGCTGTCTGCTTTAGTCCTACTGGGCTACCACTTGGCTGGCAGAGGGCTGTGGCCACTTTTCTTTCCCCCCTCCCCGCCCAGACATGGGTTGTAGGGTGGAGCCAGGGTCCCAGGAGGCTCCCAGACTGCAATGGTCTTTAGCACAGATCTGTGCTCTGACAGGCTGAGTTTTACTGTGTAAGGAAAACCTTCAGGGAAACCTGTGATCAGGGGTGGCACTGTCTGTCCAGGTGGGGGCCTGTTTCCTTCTGTGGACGCCTCTTTGAACCGCTTTAGATACACCCCACACACAAGACCCCCCCCTCCCTGGAGGCCCCCTTCTTCCCCTGACACCCTTTCTTTGTGCTGGTCCCTATCTTCCTCTCCCATGCCCCCCGCCCCCACCGCACCCACACTAATTCCTTCATCACAGGAAGAGCTGGGTGGGTGAGGCTGACATGAGCGCCTATGAGGATAAAGGAGTCAAGGAATCCCCAGCNCCACCCACCAGCCCCCCCCCTCCCTGGAGGCCCCCTTCTTCCCCTGACACCCTTTCTTTGTGCTGGTCCCTATCTTCCTCTCCCATGCCCCCCGCCCCCACCGCACCCACACTAATTCCTTCATCACAGGAAGAGCTGGGTGGGTGAGGCTGACATGAGCGCCTATGAGGGTAAAGGAGTCAAGGAATCCCCAGCTTGACCAGTTCTATTCTTGGCTGCCCCTTAATTTTCCCAGGTCTGCAGCTGCCCTGGGGACTGAGGCTCGCTGTCTCCAGGAGCCCCATGTGAGCACAGTAGCCTCGTCCCGCCCTAGAGGAGAGGGCAGAAGGGGACACAGGATGGTCCCACGGGGCCGCAGGGTTGGGGGAGACCTCAGAACAGGACTGAAGGGAAAACTCAGCCAGCCGTGAACATCACAGCCGCCCTTTCTTTCGCCAGAGGTCTGGGGTGGGGGCTCACGGCCAGGTTCATGGCGCCTGTTCTAGCCAGGGGACCTTTTGAAGTTGACCCTGGCCCTTCGGAGGGCAGGGAGTTGTAGAAGGTCAATAGCGGGTGAGTGATCAGAGTGGAAATTATTCTATAGGCTCACAACGCTTGGCTTGCCCATCTGGAATTTCCCCCATCCCCAAGGGTTTCCTCCCAGGTCTCGGGCTGGCTTGGGGAGTGGGGCTGGGAGGCATGAGAGACCTGGAAGCCTAAAGGAAGGAGCCAGGTCGGGGTGTGGGGTGGGCAGGCGGGGGGTTCTCCATTCAGTCCCATGGGGCCTCTGGCAGGGCAGAGGGATTGGGGAGAAAGACAGAAACCCTCCTCCCTTTCCAGGGCCCCCAGGGAGGGCCCTCACACCTGTGGTTAAACGCAGGGAGTGGAGGACCCTAGAGCTGACACCGCGCGCTGGCTTCTAAGGTTAGTGAGCCGTAAACCCTCGCTCTGCTCCTGCCCAGCTGCGTGACCTTGGCTAAGTGCTAACCCTCTCTGGGCCTCTCTCCCTGTCCGTGGGGGTGGGGGTCAGAGAAGAAGAAAGAAGAGTCTCGAGCTCCAAAGAGCAGGCGCTCAAACGCACAGCAGGCTGGCAGGTGGGGGTTTCCTTCGACTCAGCCGCAAGGCCGGCCGGGGGAATCCCTGCCACAGACTGGGAGAGAAAGACCGGGGGGAGGGGGGAGGAAGTGGGGAGGGGGCAGTGGGACCAGTCCTCCCGCTTCCCAGCACACTGAGGGCCGCGCGGGAGGGTCCGCACGTCTCCACCCTCACCTCCGTGGGAGGATGTCTCCGCATCCCAAATTCCGGGAACGGAAGCCCCCTTCTCCAGGGTTGGGGGCCCTGGAGCTGACTCGGGGCTTGGTGTTGAGTGGGGAGAGGGATGGAAGGGGGTTTCCTTCCCTTCCGCAGCTCCCGCTTTGAATTCTCCGAGTCGGGCAAACCCTGACCGAGACTCCCACCGAGGAGACGGCGAGCGCCGCGGAGACCTCCACCCTGTAACCCACCCCTCTACTGCCTACTCACCGGCCGGAGTCGGCCGCGGCAGCTGGAGCCCCAGCGCCTGGCCCGAGCGCGAAGACAAGTGCCCGGCCGGGCAAGGGCGTGTGAGCCGGGAGGGAGTGTGCGCGCCGCCGCAGAGCTGACCCCCTCCCCGCCGTTCCGGGCCCCGCCCCGCCGCCCGGGGAGGGGGCGCCGACCGCGCCGAGGGAGAGGCAACCGGCGGCTGCCACCGCGCGCCCCGCTCCCCCGCCACGCTGCTCTAGAAGTGGGGGGCGGGAATCCCCGTCTCGCGCAAGCCCCCTCCCCGCAGGGGCGTGCCAGCAAATCTCTGACCAGGTTCCAAGAGCCGAGAGGACCCTCTGCCGCCGCTGGCCCGCGGCGCTCATTTTTTTAGGTGGGGAAACTGAGACCCGGGGCGGGGGGAGCCCCTGGCCTGGGTCCAGCGACCCAGCAGCACAGAAGACAGCTGTCCCCGCCCTCCCCACCCCCGGGGACCGCTCCCGGGATCGGGGGAAGAAGCCGAGGCCAGGGCGACAGAGGAAGGCTATTAAGCGCCCCCCCTCCACGAACCTTGAGTGGGACCCGGGAGCTCCAGGGGAAATCGGGGGTTTGGGGCAGCTGGTGATGCTGCCCGGGCCGGAAGGTCCCAGCGAGGGAGGGGAGACCCGGGATGTCCAGAAAACTAACCACAGTAAACTTCTCCGTATTACTGTTGCGTCGTGATACCCTGAAACCAGCCCTCTTAAATGCAGGATGCCGGGACCCCGCCGAACGTGAAAGGCAGAGGCCTGGATGGCAGGGTTTGTGAAGGTCACTGCCAGATGAGAACAATGCGGCTACCGAGGTCTGGGTCACTAGAGGATGGGGTACTGAGTCTAGGGCTCAGTTCTCCGATGACCTTGGCCCTGCGCAAGCCCCTCTCCGAGTCTATTTCCCGGAATGTCTGGACTGGACAGTGCCCACTTCTGGGGTCCCTCCAGCTCTCGGGCATCTGTAGGGCTGCCGGCTACGTTTTGCTGGTCTCCTCCAACTTTCCCCTTACCTCCAGGAAGCGTGGCGCCCTCCCAAAGACCACTGTATTCGCCCGCTGCCCCCGCAGCTCCGCCCGCCCCGTCTCTGAACCCCCCACCCACCTTCCACCTGGGCCTGGGGTGTAGGGAGTTTCCTCTCGGGAGCCAG
>SJYX01005604.1:0-17084 GCA_006410675.1 Oreotragus oreotragus | reverse complement strand
CACACACACCTCTTTTCTTCCATTCATTCTAAAAATAGCCCTCCCTCTCCAACCCCCTCCCCTTCCCCCTCTCCCGGCCGGGAGCGTCTGGTGAAAGGTACCGTGCTCCCGGGAGGGGTCCTGAGGCGGGGATCCCGCGGTGCGGGAGGGGCTGGGGGAGGCGACTCGCGGAGGCGAATGGGGAGGGGGAGGCGACTGGGAACGCTTTCTTCCCCCTTCCCATTATGTGTGTGTAAGCCGCGCTCAGAGGGAGCCGCCAGCGTGACCGTGCCTATGTGTGGAGGGAGAGAGAACAAAGCGGCGGGGGGCCTCCGGGGTCTGCATTGTGTGGACAGAGAGGGGGAGGGCTGCGGGAGCCGCGGGGACGCCACAGAGGAGGGGCCTCAGGGGGTGACTTCCAGCGCGTGGGAGGATGCTGAGGCCCCTGTGAGGGAGAGTCCAGAGCTGGTGACAGGACACGCGTCATCTGGGGTGTCCCCCGCCCCTGAACCCCACCACTGCCCTGGAGAAGCCCCAGAATGCCCCCTCAGCCCCGCAGCTCATGTATCCCCTGTGTCACCCCACTGTCCCTTCTCTGATGCAGCCACAGATTTCCATCGTCAACCATGTGACTGGTCACGTCCTGCCCCACATTACCGGCCACCTCCTCCTTGAACCAAAAGGATGATCTTGTTCCTCCCCCCTTGCAAGGCCCACGTGGTCTGGTCTAACCCCAGCTTTTCAGCTGTCACCCTGTCCAGCCTTGGGGCCTTTGCATCTGCTGCTCCTTCTGCCAGGATCACCCTTCCCCAGCTCTCCTCACCCCCTATTGTCTTTCAGAAGCCCGGTCCAATGTCACCTCCGGCCTAGAGGCCTTCCTTATCTGGGCACATCAGCTAGGTTGCTGTCCTCAATCCCTAGTGGAAGCGGTCGTCACTTACCTTTGGCTTCCCCAGAAATGGGGAAGGGAAAAATGGGGGAGGGGCCCAGTGCCACCTGGGCCTGGCTGATGAGAGGAGAGTCCAACTCTGACCTAAGACCAATCCAGAAGTTACCCAGCTCCAAATAAAGGGATGGCATCACCCTCTGCCCAGTGACCCACTCCCAGAAAGCACCCCTAGGACATGGCACAAAAGATCCAAGATTTGATTCTGCAGGGGTGTTGCCTAGGACACTAAAACTATCAACATAGTCAGGGGCTCAAATGTTTCCCTTCTGAGGACTGCTGGTTTCCAGAATAACATGCCCCTGGGAAAAACCATGCCCCTGGGAAAATCCATGAGGCCGAGTTTTTGGCCTGTTGGGGAGAAGCCAGGCGGGAGGTACGGCTGAGTGTTCAGATGGCAAATAGATACGAAGGGCAAAGATGAGAAGTGGGGATTGAGGGAGGCATCGAGGGGCAGCCTAAGGCCAGGGACTGACCTTTTCTGTTATTAGCTTTCCTATAATGTTTTATTATCTTACTTGTTTTCAAAACCAAGGAGGAGGATAAAAGGCAAATTACTTTGTTGGAGGGTACAAAAGCTCAGACGGTGTGTGTGCCTCTAAGGTACGAAAAATGAAGCTGTGTTGAAGAATCAAATACTACCCCCAGGACTCACCTCCATAAAATTACCCTCCAAAATTTTTCTACATATCTACTATATGCTTATGTGCCCAGAGATTGAGGGGAAGCCTGGTGTAGGAGGTTCCTGGGTCTCAGGCTTGAGAGTAAGGAGCCCTAGAGGTTCCAGAAGGAGGTGATGGCAGCTGGGATAGGCAGAGACATTATATCATCTCAGCAGGATCAGGCCCACGGCAGAGAGTTTGGAGGGGCTTTAGGGGTTGAGAGAGACAGAGACAGCCACACAGAGAGACAAAGAGAGAAGGCGGTGGAGATGCCATGCCTTTGCTCACTGTATTGCTTGGCTAGGACTCCACCTCAGGGTGGTGTTCGAAGCCAGGATGGGAGATGGCAGGGGAGGGCACCAGAGAGATAAGAAACAAAGGAACCATCTGATCTGAGAGGTCCCAGTGGCTTTCAGAAAGGCTCAAGGGACAGGCAGGGGATGGGGTTGGCCGGGAGGAGAAGGAAGTGGTCCGACCAAAATTAGAGCTGCTAGTAAAACCAGTGCACGGAATGGGCCACACTTAGAACAAAAATTATTCCATTGCTTAACTGAAAGTCAAGTTCAACTGGTGTGTCCTGTACCTTTTCTTCTTCTTCTTCTAAATCTGGAAATCTTAGATCCAGATTTCCTGGCTCAGCAAACCTGGGCTTTGCAGGTTGGCGGCTGGGTGGTGTCCTAAAGGTGTTCGTCACCTCCCCGTAGCCACCCCTATACCCTACCGTGTTCCCTTCATAAGCTTCTCTTTGTTCCCCTCATATTGACCATGTCCTTTAGCTGCTCCCCCTGTTCCTCCTCCCTTCTCCGTTGCTCCCTTTCCTCTACTATCTTCCTCATTAATCCCTCCTCCGACCTCATCCAGTACCCCTCTCCCCACCACCTCTACCATTCCCCGTGGCCCCCTACCTTTTCAGGCACCCACTCCGCCTCCTCTCTCCACCATTCTCCCCCGTTCCCCAGCCCCTCTCTCCGCGATCATTCTGTTCCCTGGCACCCACCTTCTCCAATCATCCCCACACACCGCCCCCCGCATCGATCTCCCCCAGGCGCACGAAGGGGAACCCCGGCCGCAGGCGCGGAGCCCCACGCAGGCGCAGAAACACCCGGTTTCCCCGAGGCTGCCGCCGCCCCCGCACTGCGGCCAGCGCGCCGGGTTGCCAAGGCGACGGCGAGAGCGGGAACCTGGGGAAGACCCCACGCTCCCTCCCTCCCCCGCCCACGCCTCAGCAAACCCCACTCCAGTTTGAGCCGGTTTCCCCGCCCCGCCCCCAGTGCGCAGTGCGGCAGGTGAGGATTCCCTGGCCCACAGGGCGGGGGTCGGGCGGGGGTCGACGCATGCGCGCCGTGCGCGGCTTTTCCCTCCCCGACTCGAGCGCTACGGGAAAGCCCTGGCGCTGTTGAGACAACCCCCGCGCAGGCGCAGTGAGTGTCCGGCGTCCCCGCGGCCCCGCCCGGTCGTCCTGGCAACGCGTGGAGAGGGCTGGGAGCGCACGGAACTCCGGTCTTACGCCCCCTTCCGCGCACTGCGGCGAAGCCGGGGATTCCCTGTTGCCTGCGCGCATGCGCGAGCCTGGGATTCCGCGGGGGTGGGATCAGAAGACAGAAGTTTGTTTGAAACAATCGTTGTTACCGTCGTCTTGGGGTCTGCGGAATGAAGGCAGTCCTCCTAGCTTCTGTCCTGAGTTTTACCTTCACTCTCTGGCCTACCAGCCATTCCTCTACAAGTCCCCAGCAGAGCTTGCCACGCACAGCTCTGGTACTCTTTCTACTCTGCTCACACATCCACTATGGCTCTCCTTCGCCCTGGGGTAAAGCCCCATTCATCCCACCCTTGGCATCCAAGGCCCTACAGGCTCGGCTTGCTTCTTCCCTCCTATTACTCATCCCTGGTTCCAGGCCTTTCCTAATTCCTGGCCACAACAAATACCCCAAACCTGGCCATGCAGGAGGCTCCCTTGCCAAGCCTTCAGGATCTGTCCTTCCTAGGCACCATCTCCTTGATTCTCGAGGTGGCTTAGGCTTGGATAGTTTTCAGTCCTACTTTACACAGGAGGAGCCAGGCTTGGCCCCATTAAGGCCCTGGCTCAAGGCCCCCAGAGGGAAAGGGGCAGAGGCCTCCCTTCGTGGGGAGCCATCTGGGCTTCTCCGCTACTCAGCTGATGCCTAATTCCGGGCCCCACCCCCACACTGCCGACTGAGTGCTCTGAGTCTGTGACACAGGCAGGCGCCTTTCTTTTTCCATCTACAAAGAGGATCAGTGTAACGGGGGGCTGTCCCCAGGGATCAGTGAAATGACATTTGCTGTTCAGTCGCCCAGTCGTGTCTCTTTGCAACCCAATGGACTGCAGCACGCCAGGCTTCCCTGTCCATCACCATCTCCCAGACCTTGCTCCAAGTCGTGTCCATTGAGTTGGTGATGCCATCCAACCGTCTCATCCTCTGTTGTCCCCTTCTCCACCTGCCTTCAATCTGTCCCAGCATCCGAGTCTTTTCCAATGAGTCAGCTCTTTGCATCATGTGGCCAAAGTATTGGCGCTTCAGCATCAGTCCTTCCAATGACTATTCTGGATTTATTTCCTTTAGGATGAACTGGTTTATCTCCCTGCTGTCCAAGGGACTCTCAAGAGCCTTCTCCAACACCACAGTTCAAAACTATCAGTTTTTCGGTACTCAAGCTCCATTATGTCCCAAATCTCACATCCACACATGACTATTGGAAAAACCATAGTTTTGACCATACAGACCTTTGTAGGCAAAGTAATATCTCTGCTTTTTAATATGCTGTCTAGGTTTGTCATATCTTTTCTTTCAAGGAGTATCTTTTAATCTCATGGCTGCAGTCACCATCTGCAGTGATTTTGGAGCCCAAGAAAATAGTCTCTCACTGTTTCCATTGTNGACCATACAGACCTTTGTAGGCAAAGTAATATCTCTGCTTTTTAATATGCTGTCTAGGTTTGTCATATCTTTTCTTTCAAGGAGTATCTTTTAATCTCATGGCTGCAGTCACCATCTGCAGTGATTTTGGAGCCCAAGAAAATAGTCTCTCACTGTTTCCATTGTATCCCCATCTATTTGCCATGAAGTGATGGGGTCGGATGCCATGATCTCCATTTTTTGGATGCTGAGTTTTAAGCCAGGTTTTTCACACTTTTTCACTTTTATCAAGAGGCTCTTTAGTTTCTCTTGGCTTTCTGCCATAAGGGTGGTGTCATCTGTGTATCTGAGGTTATTGATATTTCTCCCAGCAATCTTATCATGTGCTTGGCCAGGGTCCAGCATCCAGAGGATGTTTCTCACAGGTGGTCCAGTCCCTGACACCCCCCACCCTCAATGCTCCTCTCCAGACTCTGCTCCCTGAACAGCTCCTTCCCTCAAACCCCATGGGATCTTCCTGAGGTCCTTCCTGTACCCCTCACATGCCTCTAGTCCTGCCTCAAGAGTTGGATCCTGAGGAAATCCCCAAACTAAGCCAGTGATCAATATGTATGTTGGCTAGTTTTTATGTCAGCTGCTCTTGTTTCAGGCTCCTGCTACACTGCGCCTCAGCTGTACTCGATCATTAAAGGCACCCCACCCTGGCCCCGCTGAACTAGTGTCTCAATTTTCCCCTCTGGAAATGGGTATCACAGGGACTTCCCTTGTGGCTCGGTTGGTAAAGAACTCGCCTACCAATGCAGGCAGACCTAGGTTCAATCCTTGGGTCAGAAAGATCTCCTGCAGAAGGAAATGGCAACCCGCTCCAGTATTCTTGCCTGAGAAATCCCATGGACAGAGGAGCCTGGTGGGTTATAGTCCAGGGGGCGTTGCAAAAGACTCAAACATGACCTAGTGACTAATAACAACTCTGTAGGAGTTGTGACCTCCAGGCCTTTGCACATGTGGTTTCTTCAGCCTTTTCTGCCCCGTCAGTGTGGAGAAGTCCCATACTTCAAGGCCCTCTCCCCATGAAGCCTTTTACCCCACTACTTCCGGGCAGAGCCTGGCTCCCTTTGGCTCAGCCATGACCCCACACAGATGGGGCCATCTATAGAGATCTGCATCTGAGACTTGATGTCTGGGAGATGACGCATTCTTGGCAGGAAGAACTACGCATGTAGGCCATGAGGGGTAACAAGCCTGCTATGTTGGAGAAGTTGAGAACAAACAGATGATGGGGCTGGAGCTGGAGGGTGGTGGAGGGTGAGGGGATGGGGGCCAGTGGTGCAGAGAAGAAGTCACTTGGGTGGAAGCCCATAGTAGTGACAGAGTAAATGCCTGGACCCCGCCCCACACATTTGGGCCCATCTCCCAGCTGCCGTTTCTTTCCACTGGCTCCCTGAGGTCAACTAAGCCTTAGGAAGCCAAAACCAAGTTGAGCTCTCACCTAGCCCTTCCGCCTCTGACCGGACACTCATTCCTACCCAGATCCACCTGCCCACTCCAGCTTCCAGGGCCTTGCCTGCCCAGTGCCCTGCCTCTGCAATGGAATCTGACTCATTTCCCACAAACGCCTGCTCTAAAGAAACCCTCCACCAGAAAGCCTGTCCAGGACTCAACCCAGATGCCTCCTGTGTCGGAATAACAGCAGAGCAGCCTATATCTCCTGACCTCAACACAGTATGTGACCTGGCTGCTGATTCAGGACCAGAATTTTAGGATACCAACAACTCACCTCCAACCCTCCTCTGGTTCTATCTCTGCAGTACTGTGTGACCTGAAGCCAATGCCTCAACCTCTCTGAGCTACCCCTTTGCAGCAACCCAGCAAAGCTTCCAAGAGACAATGGTATAGGCCTCTCACTGGACCACTGGCCCAGGCAGAAGCAGAACACTGTCTGCTCTACACTATCTCACCTAGCCTGCTAGGACAGGAGCGTTTTGGGGGCCCCCTCGTTCCAGCTCTCCTCTCCCATCACCCACTCACGCATCGACCCATACCCACGTAGACTTCAAGTGCACACTCTGCCTCACCGTCCACCTTTATTAGGCACTCGGCCCCAGGATTCTGGCGCGCGCAGGAAGGGGAGGGGTGTCATTGCAGCAGGGGCCCTGTAGCGGGAGATGTGGCCAGTGAGGCCACCGAGCCCCTCAGACACACGCCATGGCCCCAGATATCTCTGTAGCCCTTGGAGCTGACCCAGCGGGATGGCGTGTGGGATTGCGACCCTGACCGCCTGCCCCGGCGGCTCCTACAGTTCCAGGCTCACTTGGGGGTGTTGAAGGGCACCGCCCGCTGGTTCATGGGGTTATCCGGTGAACGCAGCCACTCCTTTTTGAGCATCTGCTTCAGCTGCGACAGCCGCATATTGGGATTTTCTTGCTTAAGCCGCGGCAGCTGCGCCTCCTCAAAGGCAGTGAAGGCCGCCCGCATGCGGCGCTCCGGGTGTCTGTCCACCGCCTCCTCCGTCACGCTGGTGAAAACGCAGGCGTCGGGGGCGGGGGCGGGGGCCGCCCCGCCCCCGAGCCTAGCCCCACCCCGAGGTTCAAGCCCCGCCCCCAAGGCCTAGGCTCTGCCTGGTACCTGAGCACAGCGATGGCGTCCTCGATGGTGCGCGCCTCCACGCTGCCCTCCTCCAGCACGCGGCGGTTCACGTTCTCCTCCAGCGGCACCTCCAAGTGGCTTTTGGCTTTCTCGGCTGCGGGCGGGAGCGGGAGGGGAACAGAGACATTCCAGAAACAGAGACATGAGCAGAGATGCTGAGTTCCAGGGAGATGAGCGAGAACGGAGGGGACCAAGTAGGGGAGAAAGGGAGGCAGGCAGAGAATTGGATGGAAACGCGACCCCCTCCCCAAGTCCCACCTATCGGGGTAGGCCAGTCTTGCCCCTTAGCCCCCTGACTTACTGCCCTGCAGCCCACCACACAGGAGACGCCTCCTAAGCCACTGGGCACCACATCAGCCTTGGGGACCCGGGAGAGCACGAGCTATCGGGTGCGGCATAAGTAATTACACACGTGCGTGCCTATACCATCTGTGTTCAGAGCCAGACCAGCGGAGACCCCACCCTTGCAGAGCCCACACAGCTTCTCTGGAGGTGAGGAGGAGGCCCTCTGGACTCAGTCCAGGGGGTGCGCCCACTGCCTCTCGTTTCTCAGGTAAAGGGGCAGCTCCAGCGTGGGCCCAGGCCCCACCTGGGTCAGGGCTTTCCTTGTGCTGATGGTCTCGGCGGAGAGTCTCCTCAATCTGGGCGCGGGTGACCTTGCTGGAGGCGGCCACCCGGGGGGCCTTGCCACCCTTGAGCTTTGAGTCTTCCTCCTCCAGCAGCCGCTGCGTCTCCTTCTTGCGCTCCAGTTGCTCCAGGCGCCGCTTCTCCTTCTCCTCCTGAGGGATGGAGAATCAGGCATGGATCCTGCCCCAGTGGCATGGGGTCCGGTTCGCATCCCAACCCATGTGATGGAGGCTCTGCTGTGTGTTAGACCCCATGCTGGTCGTAGGGGACATGGGAGCACCATGGGCCTACCTGAGGGCTCCCATCCTACATGTCTATGGGAACCTTAGCCAAGGCAGTGGCGTGGAAGGCTCTAGAAGAAAAAGTGATGCCTAGGCTGGGGGAGAGGAGGGTCCTTAGTGGGAGGAATGGCAGGTCCAAAGGTCCTGAGGCAGGAACCACCTAGCATGACAGGGACAGCAAGAAGTTAGAGTGAGGAGGGGAAGTGTGAAGGGAGAAGAGGTGGGAGGGCAGAGGTGGGACCACGGGGAGCCTCAAGGGCATGGGGAAGGGTTTGTACTGGATTCCAAAGGCGACAGGAGCCACTCGAGGGTCTGAACCCATCTGCCAGCTGGGGCAGTGGTCCTTTTATGGGCCAGTAGACTTTGGGGGAGGCACTGCTGAAGTGTTCCCAGCTGAGTGTCACAGAGGCTGGGGCTGCGCCCACGCTGGCTCCCCAGGAAGGTTCTGATGCCAGCTGGTCGAGGAGACGTGTAGCCTACAGTACTTGTCCTTGGCTGCTGGCCCTCCACTGCTCCGGGGACAGCATGAGATTCTGCTTCATTTGTAGTACGGTGTGGCCTCAGGCTTGAGATATTCTGCTGCCGCCCACCCAGCACCCCCACAGAGCGCTGCGCTGCAGGCATCCCTGCCTGCCCACCCATTGCCTGCAACTCTGCCATCCGCCCTCCGTGCCTTGGAGATGGTCTGTGTGCTGGTAGTGCCCCCTGTGACAGGACTAAGGGCCCCAGAAGAGGGGTTCCTGAGGACATGTACTGGGCCTCTGACCTCCAACCTGCCTGACTGATAGGGAAGGAGGAAGGTTTAAAGGTCAGGGCTGTTTGGACACAGCTGCTGGGCTCCCACATCTGGTCAGGTGCCTAGGGTAGGGTCATTGTGCTCTGAGTCTGTTTCCCCACTGGTCCTCGTGAGGCTCCTTGACCGCTGCGTGGTGCATGTAAAGCCCATGTTTACCCTGTCCACAACACAACCCTGCCTTAGGGCCTTTGCACTAGCCCTTCTCCCCACTCGCAACACCACTGCCAGCCTCCTCTCCTGGTTAACTCTGGCTCACCCTGAGCTCCTGGCTCCCTATCCGCATGGCCCTTTCCTGTGTCCCACAAATCCCTGTTTCTAGTCTTTCGCTCATCTGGCTTATCCCAGAGGCAGGCCCTGGCCCAGCACACAGTAAGTGCTTAAGTAAAAGTGTGCTGGACAAATGAATGAATAAATTCCAGAAGGCTCCAAGAACCCAGGAAGGGCATGCAGACTGTGGCCGTGAGTCTCTTGGGACGTGGGACTGAGGAGGAAACATAAGCATTTACACTCTGACATTCAGCAGAATTTTTCTGGAAAAGTCACTCGCAGTGTTTTACAAAGGGCAATTAACAATTGGCAGCATCTGGTGACGGGTGAAGGATGAGGCCACTGGTGGAATATTCCGGAGCCATCAAAAATGAGCCTCATAAATGATCGAGATGGAACCCAGAGAGTCACGTGCTTATCGCCGAGTTGCTTAATATGGAACAAATGGAGACAAAATGCTTCCCTCCGGGCGGGGCGATGAATTACGGCCCAGCTTGAGGCCAATGCCTGGCAGCAGGGAGAAATCTGGCTGCAACATCCCACTTAACTGAGAACATGGCCTTTAGGGTACAGCATTGGGTGAGGAGAGCCTTTGGTGTCACGTGGTGGTGGTGGGGGTGCTGCTTTTTTTAGTGCTTTAGAACAAACACGGATTTTCTTTTCATAGAAACTATCTTTTTAAAGCAACTGTCACGTAAGAAAGAGGGACCAGGTGTGCTCTGTAGACCGTGGGCCCCCTCACCCATCAGCAGGAAGAGGGATAAACAGAACCCAGAAAATCACCCAGTGGGGAAGAAGCGCCATCAGCGGCTCCATGTAGAATACTCAGGGGGGAGAGTTCCCTGGTGGACTATTAGGATTCAGCTCTTTCGCTGCTGCGGCAAAATAAAACAAACCACTCAGGACGGGGGACTGTCCGGGAGGGGCATGGGGGCTGGGAATGTTCTAGAGACCAGGGGCTGGCAAACTGTGGCCTGTTTCAGTTAAGCTGTGGTCTATCTGCATTCGGTGGCCTGTGCTACAACCACCGGTCGAGTGGCGTTGAGAGCCCGTCCGGCTCCTACTGCCTGTCTGGCCTCTGCCTGTGCGTCCTTCCAGGTGTGCAACACAGGTGATGGGACCGGCAGATGCTCCCTGGGCCACACCCCTGGGGCAAGGACACTCATTGCAAACCTGAAGGCAGACGCCCGGCCTGGCTGCAGTCCTCACTCACAGCCCTGTGACTGGGGCTTCCTGCCTTGTCTGTGCCTCCGTTTCCTCACCTGGAGGATGGGAAGCCCAAGAAGCAGGCCTGGGGAGGGCTCCTGGGCTGGGCTGGGCTGCTGCCTCTGTGACTGCGGAAAGGTCTCTGGCTTCTCTGTCTAGATAACACATCCTTGGCAGACACTGGTTTTTCTTTTGGGTTTTAACTTTCCTGTATTGTCAAAATGTTGACAGTCAAAAAAGACAGGGGCTCCCCTGGCAGTTTAGTGGGACTCTGCACTCCCACTGCAGGAGGCACGAGTTCGATTCCTGGTCGGACAACTAAGATCCTGCGAGCCACCCAAAAAAAAAAAAAAGAAAAAGAAAACTGAAAGATGTCCATGGACCCAGAATGTAGCATGGGGGCGTGGAGACTTGGGGGTGGGTAGGGAATCAGTGATATTCAATTCCAGCTAAAAACGAGACAGGACCCGTCTTTCCCTCCACAGAAAAACAGTGGGAAAAACCCACAAAAACACCCAGGCTCTCCCAGAACCGGGCACGCACGGATGGTGCGTCACCACTGCAAGGCTAGAGCCTGTCAGTCCTGGATCCTGGGACCCACCCAGGCGAGGAGGACAAGCGGCTTAGAATGGTTTCTGGCGCCACCTACTGGACCAAGTGCATCAGCATCAGCCCTGAACCTCTCATCAATGAAGCACCCACTGTGTGCCAGGCACTGAGGGCCCAGCAGAAGACAGTCAACTATCCCTGCCCTCTTGTGATTTTATGAACACCTGGAAGAACCGCGTCAGCAGGTCAGAAACGGGACCTTTCAGTGTGTCTCAGCCTCAGCAGCACTGGCTGTGGAGCACCCTCTGTAGCTCGGCCCACCGCATGCCCACTGTGACAACTAAATCCGTCTCCAGCTGCTGCCAGGCGTCCCCTGCGTGCTCAAGGGTGAGGCACTGCCAGTCTTGTCTAATCCTGGCATCACATAAAGGAGAGAAACTAACCCATGGAGGGCTAGTGATTCCCTAAACGTGCCAAACCCCGGCCTCCTCCGGGACCCTGCACAAGCCCTTGCCTCTGCTCCCGTCTCCCTCCCTGCCGTGCTCCACTGTCCAATGCTGCCTCGCCCTTCAGGCCAAAGACCCAGCGTCCCGCTGCCTTCCGCCCTGCCCCGCCTGCCCTGCCCAGGGCGGGGCGTGGCCCTGGCCCCCACCTTGCGCTGCTCCTTCCTCATGACGTGTTTGTCCTCGTCCTTCCAGTAGGCATCTTCCAGCTCCTTCTGCTTCTTGGCATCCGCCGCCGCCTTGGCCTCAGCCCTCCGTGCCCGGGCCGCTGCCGACTTGGTGTTCTCGCCCTGGAACTTCTTGGGCATCCCTCAGCAGACTGTGAGACGAGGGCAGGGAACAGTGAGTCAAGGGCATCCACCATCCAGAGCCTCACACTCACACCTGTGCAGCCGTGACCCCCTTGGGGCCTCAGTGGCTTCGTCTATAAAACTAGGGCTTCAGACTCACTAATCTCTCTTTCGAGGTGAAGTTCACATAATACACAAGGAACCATCCTAAAGTGCCCACGTCGGTCGTATTTAGCACATTCACAACACTGTGAAACCGTCACCTCTATTTAGTGGCAGAACATTTCCACCATCCCCAAAAGGAGACCTGACCCCATCAGCTATCACTCCTCATCCCCCCTCTCCCAGCAGCCACTAATCTGCTCTCTGTGGACTTGCCTCTTCCACACTTCTTCGCTTAGCATCGTGGTTTCGAGGTTCATCCACGTTTGAGCATGTGCCACTGCTTATGTCTGAATAATATTCCACTATATGGACGGACCACACGATGTTTATCCATCTGTCCACAATGGTGGACCTGTGGGTGGTTTCTACTTTTCGGCTCTTACAAGTCATGTTGCTATAGATCCCTGTGGGCCAGTCTGAGAGGACCCTCCCACCCTGCCACCTCTGTGGCCGCACTCTGATCCCACAGCTGAATGCCCCTCCCCCTGGGTAAGCAGTTCCCCCCTGGCTAAGCAGAGCCCAGTGACCCAGCCCAGGCTCACACAGGCATGAGAAGTTCTAATAGCTGTAAAGCTGCTGGCCAGTGTGGGCGCCTGCTCTGTGTGAGCCCCACGCGGGGTGCTGGGGTGATCACGATACACTCAAATGGGAGGAGCCACCCTCCCCACATCCGGCCCCCTACTAAGCATTTTATATGGCCCAACTTTACTGAATGCTCCCAAAGCCTTAAACCGGCTTCCTAGGCAGCTCAGTGAATAAAGAATCTGCCTGCAATGCAGGAGATGTGGGTTTGATCCCTGGGTCAGGAAGATTCCCTAGGGGAGGGCATGGCAACCCACTCCAGTATTCTTGCCTGGAGAATCCCATGGACAGAGGAACCTGACGAGCTACAGTCCACTGGGTCGCAAAGAGTCGGACACGACTGAAGTGACTTAGCACACTGGCACACAACACAAAGTCTTAAACACAGGGACTGTCCTTATTCCCTTTTGAAGATGGGGAAGTCAAGGTACCTAGCCAAGTTGCACAGAACTGAGCCTCAGGTCTCACCTCCAAAGCCTGCCTTTCAGGTGAGGAAGGGAAACCAAGAAATTAAGAGCACCCTCCCTCCAGAATGCTGACACAAGAACCATGAGGTCATGGCACAAGCCTTCAGCTCTCCAAGCCTCAATTTTCCTCATCTGGGAAATGGGCTGGTGTTCCTCATTCCTGAGTCATTTTCCCCCACTGAGAATCTCCAGCTCAGTCCCTTAATGAACCTTGGAGAAGTAGGCCCAATAACCAAGAAAGAAGGGGAGAGAATGTGGGGTCCATTCTGACTCAGGACCACCAGGCAACCCACCCCCACCAACCTCCTAGCTGTGTGGCTTATGGAGGAGGGGAAATCTACCTCTGAGCCCCTCTGGAAACTGTAACATCAGCTCCCACTTGCAGCAATTGCAATGCTTTACACACAGTGTCTTACTGAATTCTCACAACCCTGGCAGGTGATGGCCAAACTGAGACCTGAAAGATGGATTGGAAGCAGCCCTGTGGGAATGAAGGGCTGAGACTCCTGGACAGAGGCCCAGGATGTGCAAAGACCCTGTGGCAGGAAAGTCACGCACTAGCGAAAGGATGGAAGCCACTGAGGCCAGTGTGGGTGAGTGAAGAGTTAGGAGAAGGGAAAGATGGGGAGGGGTGGTGGGGGAGGAGAGAGAAGGGAAGGGGGAGAGAGAGACTGGGAGGAAGGAGGAAGCAGGGAGNGGGAAGGGGGAGAGAGAGACTGGGAGGAAGGAGGAGGCAGGGAGTGCTGGGGGGAGGGAGGGAGGGGAGGGGACAGGGAAGGTGCTGCTGCTGCTACTGCTAAGTCACTTCAGTCGTGTCCGACTCTGTGCGACCCCATAGACGGCAGCCCACCAGGCTTCCCCATCCCTGGGATTCTCCAGGCAAGAACACTGGAGTGGGTTGCCATTTCCTTCTTTTCCTTCCTTTCAGGCATGAAAGTGAAAAGTGAAAGTGAAGTCGCTCAGTCGTGTCCGACCCTCAGTGACCCCATGGACTGCAGCCTTCCAGGCTCCTCCATCCATGGGATTTTCCAGGCAAGGGTACTGGAGTGGGGTGCCATTGCCTTCTCCGACAGGGAAGGTGAGAGGCTGATAGATCAGGATCTTAGGGGTAAGGAAGAACAAGGATTTCATTCTCTGGGCACCAGAGAACTTTTGGGCAGCTCTGAGCAGGTTATGAACACGTTCTGATTTATGTTGTCATGTGGGTGGGCGAGGGGCTGAGGGTGGCAGTCAAATGCTGAGCAAATTAGGATGGCGCTGTGGGCGGAGCCAGCGGTTTGGAGTCAGATGGAGCTGGGCAAAAACTGGAACGCTGACTGACCGATGTTGCAGTCTAAATTATGTCACCCCCTGCAAGCAGCAAGGCCAGGTACTTTTCTTCCATTTTACAGATGAAGAACCTGAGGCTTTGAAAGGGTGACATGCTCAAGGCCACCCCGTGGCTTAGTGGAGGGGCCCGGATTCCCACCCAGGCCGGCCCCTCGGTCCCAACTTGGTCCTAAGCCTTGCCTCACCCTAGGCTGCCAGCCAGCCCTTCAGGGAAACATCAAGGCAGATCCGGTCTCTGAGGCCGCTGGTGCCCCTGACACAGGGAGGTAATCCCACCAGGCTGAGATGGGGGACTGAGTCCCATGGGGAAGAGCAGGGCAAAGTTGGGGAGATCAGTGGACCCAGGAGACTCTGGTTTGAGTCCTGGCTCCGCAGCTGTGGCTGACATGCTCCCCTTGAGCCTCAGCTTCCTCATCTGAGAGTTGGTTACAGTCTGTCTATGCACAGGATGTAAGACCTGCCACGGCTGGGCTGAGTGTGCCAGCCTGATCCCCATCCTGCTCCTGAGCCCCCTAACTCATTCATTACTGAGCATCTACAATGTACCCAACAGAAAACCTCTCTGGACTCCCCAGGAGAGCTTTAAGAAGTCGGTGGGGGTCACAGTTTCAGTTGAGAAAACTCTCCCGTTTCCCTCTCACTCTCTCAGCAGCAGCCACACCAGCTTCCTTGCCTTTTTTCACAACTACCATGCAGGTTCCTACCTCAGGGCCTTTGCACTTGCTGTGCCCTCCACATTTGTTCCTCTTTTTACCCAGTTAATTCCAAATGAAACTTTGGGGGCCCAACTCCAAAGTGGTGCCACCTTCGGGAACCCTTTCTGGAAATTCCCCTTGACTCTCAGATGACAAACTTTCTTTTAAGGTACTTGTTTGGGTTGCTATCTTATGTTCATTCACAGGATTATTGAACAAATGAAATTAAAAGATGCTTGCTCTCTGGAAGAAAAGCTACGACAAACCTAGATAGTGTATTAAAAAGGAGAGACATCATTTGCAGACAAAGGTCCATACAGTCAAAGCTAAGGTTTTTCCAGTAGTCATGTATGGATGTGAGAGTTGGACCATAAAGAAGGCTGAGCACCAAAGAATCAATGCTTTCGAACTGTGGTGTTGGAGAAGACTCTTGAGAGTCCCTTGGACAGGAAGGAAATCAAACCAGTCAATCCTAAAGGAAATCAACCCTGAATATTCGTTGGAAGGACTGATGCTGATGCTCCAATACTTTGGCCTCCTGTTGCAAAGAACTGACTCACTGGAAAACACCCTGATGCTGGAAGACACTGAAGGCAAGCGGAAAAGAGGGTGGCAGAGGATGAGATGGTTAGATATCATCACTGACTCAATGGCCATGAATTTGAGCAAACTCCAGGGGATAGTGAAGAATAGAGGAGCCTGCAGCTGCTGCTGCTAAGTCACTTCAGTCATGTCCGACTCTGTGCGAACCCATAGACGGCAGCCCACCAGGCTCCCCCGTCCCTGGGATTCTCTAGGCAAGAACACTGGAGTTGGTTGCCATTTCCTTCTCCAATGCATGAAAGGGAAAAGAAAAGTCAAAGTGAAGTCGCTCAGTCGTGTCCGACTCTTCAAGACCCCATGGACTGCAGCCTACCAGGCTCCTCCGTCCATGGGATTTTCCAGGCAAGAGTACTGGAGTGGGGTGCCATTGCCTTCTCCAATAGAGGAGCCTAGCCTGCTGCAGTCCATGGGGACTCAAAAACAGTCAGACACGACTGAGCGACTGAACAACCATCTTCCCCACTAGGCTGAGAGCTCTACAAGGCCAGGGCTGGGACTGCCTTGATCGGTGTCCTGTATAATGGGAGCTCAGAAAATGTTTGGAGCAAATAAATAAACCAGCATTTATTTCCAGGGTGCCCTCAGTATTTACTTCACACTCTGTGTTGTGTCCAAGCTCAGCTTCTCATTTCTCTTCCCACTCATTTTCCTCCCAGCCTCTGAGCCTTTTCCCTAGCTGTGCCTTCACCTGATACACCCGTCCCCCTCCTCCTGTGAAAACCCTGTCCACTCACAGCAACTCAGATGGGGCATCCCCTCCCCTCCCTCTGTTGCTTAAGGCTCTGATTCCATCCCCAAACCTGAAAAGGGCTTTTTTGACCCCCTCCTTCAGGCCAAGACTGAAATAGTTATGTCCCTCCAAAATTTACATGTTGATTTTGTGACCAACACTCAATGTAACTGTATTCAGAGACAGGACATCTGAGGAGGTGATAACCGGTAAATGAGGTGGTAAGAGTAGGGTCCTAATCTAACAGAGCTGGTGTCCCTTCAAGAAGAAAAAGACCAGAATTTGCTCTCTTCACCATGTGGGAACACAGGGAGGTGGCCATCTGCAATTCAGGAAGAAGTCTGCCCTAGGAACCAAACTGATTGACAACGTGATCTTAGACTACCTAGCCTCCACAGCTGTGAGCAAATACATTTCTGCTGTTTAAGCCACCCAGTCAGTGGTATTTTGTTATAGTAGCCAGAGCTGATTAAAACAGACGGCTTTTTTTCTGTTTAATAAACACACACACACACACTTTGTCATTCAGTAAACATGCACTGCTGGATGGACAGGGAGGCGTGATGTGCTGTGGTTCACGGGGCTGCAAAGAGTCAGACACGACTGAGCAACTGAACCGAACATGCACTGCAGCACCTACTATGAGTGGGATGCTGGGGAAAGAGGCAGTGCTGATGGGCTTCCAGACTAAATGGGATTTCCAGGCTGGGTGGGATACAGACAACAGGAGTGTTAATTCCAGATCAGAGCTGTGATGGGGCCATGCAGGTGGCAGGGGAAAGTCGGAGACATCAAAGGAAAAACCTAAGGGTGTGGGGAGACCCAAGACCCCAGCGGTCGGGGGAGGCAGGATGGGTAGAGCGGACTTCTATTCCAGGCTAATGG
>SJYX01005603.1:0-12094 GCA_006410675.1 Oreotragus oreotragus | reverse complement strand
AAGATCAGCCAGCAGTTGATGGTCATTCTTATAGGTCTCATATTATGAAGCATTAGAGTGAGAAAAAAAATTCTACGTACCCCTCTTTCTTTCTCATCCTTTCCCAAACCTCCCCCACATCCTACATGTGGAAACACAATCCAGAATTCTCATGGAAGTATTTTTGTTAACCCAAAAAACAAACAGACATGATGACCTTTCATCCTCTTTCTCTTTACTTGACCTCAAAACCTCATCCCACAGAATGTCAGTAACAGCCGCAGTGTAGACAAGAAGTGGTCCAGGTTTGCACAAAATGAGTCAATGGGCAATGAGGACCCTAAATCTAGCTCCATTTCAGCCTCTCACGCTTTCCTCCAGCCCCTGCTGTTTTCTAATCCATCTAGAAGCAAACAGGAGAGACTCAGCTTTGAGTAAGTTTGGAGACGTGGAGAGGGACATTGGCGACTAGGCCCTGCCGTTGCCCACAGAAGAAAATGGTGTAAGAGGAAGAAAAGAGACTGATTATACGTGAGGCAGATACACTGAAATGCTCCTGGTTTTAACCCAAGTCCAAGCAAGTTCTTGGCTTTGGGACAGGTCATTTCCATCTCTCTGTGACCCAATTTCCTCTTCTGGACAATGAGAGATGTGGAGGAGCCAGTCTCTAAGCTGCTTCTGAACTCGGGCCTTCTGTGGCCTAGCTCACAATCACAGATCTCGTTCTGCTGATTAGGCTGGGCTCTCCTTGACTGGAAGAGAAGCCGATGAAAATGCAATCAGAGGGTGATAGACACACTGAATCAAAGTCATGATGTGCTTATTTTGATGAAGGGGAAAGTCCCTGGTCCCTTCTCTACAAGAAGAAAATGTTCAAGTGACCATGAAACTCACCACAGATTATTCAGCAAATGCCCACTGGCTTTATTATGCTACACTGCACGGAGGATGGGAGACAAAAGGGGTATTGGGGACATCAAAAAGGCATAATCCATTTTTTAAGAGCTTACAAGCGCCCCCCATACAATCCAACCCAAGAATCACAAATATCAAACTGTCTGCTGTGTCCTATACGTAAATATTTTGTAATGAAGATGTACGTGAAGGTGGGGGAGGGAAGGATTGGGAATCTGGGATTGGAGAAGTAAACTGCTGTATATAGAATGGATAAACAACAAGGTCCTACTATATGGCACAGGGCTTCCCCTGGTGGCTCAGATGGTAAATAATCCACCCGCAATGTAAGAGACCCAGGTTCGATCCCTGGGTTGGGAAGATCCCCTGGAGAAAAGAACAGCATCCCACTCTAGTATTCTTGCCCGGAGAACTCCATGGACAGAAGATCCTGGTGGGCTACAGTTCGTGGAGTTTCAAAGAGTCGAACGTGACTAAACGACTAACACTGTCACATGCTATATAGCACAGGGAATATCAATATAAATACATACTCAATATCCTGTGATAAACCATAATGAGAAAGACTATGAAAAAAGGTATATGTACATACATGTATAATATATTTTGTGTATATACAGTACATACACACAACTAAGTCACTTTGCTGTATAGCAGAAATTAACACAACATTGTAAATCAACTACATCTCAATAAAATTTTAAAAAGGTGCACGTGAGAGCACACAGGTGAATGTATGTGCTTGGATGGTAGTGTGCACAGTCCTCCAGCCCTGACTCACCCAGTATCTCCACTTGCCTTATCGTGAATAATCTCCTGGAGGAAGTAAGCCCTGAGAGATGAGCATTCATCCTCTGGGATGCACTCAACCCGAGTGAGGCCTGAAGCTGCAGGAGATCCAAACATCTGATGACGTCTTTGTCAGATCTTGGCCTGGGGAGCTCGAGGTCAGCTGATAGTGGTGGGGGCCTACGGGGGTCCCCTGCTCTGCTCCGTGTCCCTCCCTGAATATGCTTTCCTCCTTCCTTTCTACTCCTCCCCCAACCCTGCTCCCTGCATGCATTTCCCTCCCCTTCCAGCTACATACTGCCATGTCCCAGACTCTCCTAAGGGCGACAAATGACTCCTATCATTTTTAAAATGTAATCAACTGCATTTGATCCAGCAGGTGCTTTTGGGAGTATGGGTTTAAAAAAAAAAAAANCAGAAGATCCTGGTGGGCTACAGTTCGTGGAGTTTCAAAGAGTCGAACGTGACTAAACGACTAACACTGTCACATGCTATATAGCACAGGGAATATCAATATAAATACATACTCAATATCCTGTGATAAACCATAATGAGAAAGACTATGAAAAAAGGTATATGTACATATATGTATAATATATTTTGTGTATATACAGTACATACACACAACTAAGTCACTTTGCTGTATAGCAGAAATTAACACAACATTGTAAATCAACTACATCTCAATAAAATTTTAAAAAGGTGCACGTGAGAGCACACAGGTGAATGTATGTGCTTGGATGGTAGTGTGCACAGTCCTCCAGCCCTGACTCACCCAGTATCTCCACTTGCCTTATCGTGAATAATCTCCTGGAGGAAGTAAGCCCTGCGAGATGAGCATTCATCCTCTGGGATGCACTCAACCCGAGTGAGGCCTGAAGCTGCAGGAGATCCAAACATCTGATGACGTCTTTGTCAGATCTTGGCCTGGGGAGCTCGAGGTCAGCTGATAGTGGTGGGGGCCTACGGGGGTCCCCTGCTCTGCTCCGTGTCCCTCCCTGAATATGCTTTCCTCCTTCCTTTCTACTCCTCCCCCAACCCTGCTCCCTGCATGCATTTCCCTCCCCTTCCAGCTACATACTGCCATGTCCCAGACTCTCCTAAGGGCGACAAATGACTCCTATCATTTTTAAAATGTAATCAACTGCATTTGATCCAGCAGGTGCTTTTGGGAGTATGGGTTTAAAAAAAAAAAAAGCAGATTGAAAAAAGTGGATAAAATATAAATTAAAAAAGAAGAATGGGTCTGGTTACAATCAATAACCCCAGAATTATTGACTCCTCTTCCCATTACACTGTGATGCCTCTGTAATCTTGCTGGCAGATTCTATAAAGGACGCATCTGTGCAAGATGAGATGTCCATTGTCAAAAGTTATAATTCTCTTCAACACAACTCCCATAACAGCAGCCAGGCAGTTTCTGCAGAGCGATCTGGTGTCTAGGAACCACATGACATCACTCTCTAAAACCCATTTTGTGTCTCTGCCCTGGGCCCTCTCTGTCCTCAGCAAGTTGGCAAGAGGAGAGGAAGCAGAACCAGACGCTGCACCTTGGCCCAGCCTGGTGTCCTGAGTTCACGCATTTCAGGCTCTCCTTGGCCCTTCCAAACCCCATTTTGGAGAGGCATATGCCTCTACCCTTAGTAGGACGAAGGTCCTACTAGAAACGACTGGATTATTCACTGAGGAAAAGCTGAAGCTAATCTCTATTTCCCTGTACAAATTCTTCACGTGGGACTGTGGTTCAAAAGAACAGTTTGGCTGAGGGACAGAGTTTGGAGCTGGTTACCATAGGTTGCTCCAGGGCAGGTGAGAGCAGGTTGTAGTCATATATCAACTAGGAGAAGCAACTCGCCTGTACAAGGACCCAGGAAGCCAGGCCCCTTGACAGGAGGGCCCCAGACCTACCAGGAACCAAGGAGAATCTCCAGCTGGGAGCCATAGACCCCGGCAGGCAGCCGCGGGCCCAAGGAGTCCTCTGGCACTCCATGTTTACTCCCCAGGAGACGGTGTGGCCGAATGCGAAGGGCACTGGTCTGGGAGCTGTGTGACCTTGACAAAAACCACCTCTCTCTGAGCCTCAGCATCCTCACTGCAGAGCAGAGTGTTGACGGGACGGCCTCACAGGCCCTTCCAGCTATGAGGGACTGTCTCTCCTTTGATGCTGGGTGGGGGTAGGGGCTGGAACTTCCATCACCTCTCAGCCTTCCCAGCCTGCTGGCTGATGCCCTCGTTCTGACCCCAGGAAGAGCCCCCCTCTTCTCCCCAGAGGGGTTCGGGAGTCCCCCTGCTGAAGCAGGACAACTGGAAAGCCTGGGCGGGCCCTGCCCTCAGGGCTGCTCTGTCCAAATGACAAGCAAAGCTCTGCTGGTTTTGATGATGAAGATTTACAGCCAGAAGTGAGTTTCCCTGGCAATATTGTCTGCTGCCTTTATGAGCAGCAATTACATAGCATTTGGTACCTGGGAAGGCAACCGGCGAGAGCTGAAATGGTGAAATGCTCTATCACTCCAAGGAGCACAACGCCTTTGGTAATAAATATTGACGTTCATTAAGACAAAGCCAGAATTCAATCTGTTCCGGGGAATTCTCTGCTTCCGGCCTCCAGAATGGCCCTTATTTACAAGATGTCCCTGAGGGAATGAGACAGGCTGGCTCACCTTGCTCCCCAAGATACATTTTATTCAACCGACTCATCCTGGGCAAACGTGCATCTGACAAGCCAATTTGAAAATGAATTTGGTACATTTTTTGAGTTGATTATTTATTCTGAAAATGAATGCCTGCTCTGGTCAGGCTGACAGCTCTCAGGATGAGAGAACCCGGGTTCCCAGCTCCCATTCCTTGCTTCCTCCCCAAGCAAAGGGGCACAGATTCCAGAGACCCAACTCTCCCAGCACTGGGGCAGGTAGCCCCCTCCAGCCTCACTCACCAGTACCCAGCCCAGCCTATGTTCACGCTGCTGGGGGAAAGCCAGTGTGCAGAGCCCAGACTTGTGCCTGGGAGAAGTGGCATGGTGTGAAAGCTGGGCAGAGGGAGGGGGCGTCTACCCGTTCTACCCTCCTGGATGGTTGGATCAGACAAACACTTGACTCCCCCTGCCTGGAATCATCATGAGGTCTCCAGGAGAGACCCAGGGACAGGGTGTGGAGAAGGCAGGGTCTTTCTACACCATTTAACTTCCAGTCTCTCTGTTCCTTACTTTCACCATTTCCTCTAGACCTCCATCATATCAAGATGATACCTTGGTGAATTTCACTAAAACATTTTAGAAGGATGAGCTGAGAGGGCACCCCTTCCATCCCTTCTCCTCCAAGTGTGCTTCCCAGAACTCTCAGGCATCCTGGCTTTCTAGTATAGTCCTGGAAAACTTCCTGTAAGAAGAAGACTGTGAGGCAAGGATCTAGGAAGCATGTTTGGGAGCTTCTGTGCTGCTTGTGGCTAAAACTTCCCTGAGGGGAGTTAAGGTCATGGAATGCAAGGCTAGGAAGCCTGGACTCAAAATTTGCCAAGGTGATTAGGTAGCTTTTGCTCAGTGGCTTTCAAGTTACTTCAAGATCATGAGACTGTTTGTTCTAATGTACATTTGTCCAGAGCCTCAATGTACAATGTAGATAAAAGTGAAGCTATTACAATCAAACAGATGGACGACCCAGAGACCTACCCTCTTCCCTCACTCAGAATCTGGTCCCGTTAATATTAGGATCACATGAGCTCTTTGTTGAAAATGCAGGCTTCTAGCACCCTTCACCTTCTGATTCATATCCTCTAGAGGTGGTGCCCTGGAATATGCATTTCTTTGCATCACTCTTGGTGGTTGGCAACGTGCCTGGAAGTTTGAGCATCATACTCCCTGGCTTGGCAGGACAGAGGGTAAAAACAGATGTATACCTGACTGGCAGGGAATCCTCCCCTTGGCTTGACTGTATCCTGACCTGTGTTACCCACCTCCCTGCCACACACTCTGGTGCGTCAGTGTTCCGGGGCCTCATGTAGCTGTTCATGGTGCTGAACCTGGAGAGGCAAGGAGCAGAGGGAACAACAGTTATGAAAACCCCACCAACCCCTTAAACCCACACCACTGCTCAGGGCCTCTGAGACACTAGACACCACAGGCTCTGAAAGCACATGTTTTTAAAGCACCTTGAAATCTACATGTCCACTCCCAACTCCTAGTGTGAAAAGGGTCATCCATTTCCCAGCCCAGCTGCAAGAGCAAATAGTTCAGGAGGTTGAAATGAAAGAACCTCAAACCAAAGCTCTTCAGAGACCTGCTCTCTATTGAGCAGGTGGGGCAGAGGGGTAGGTAGGAAGACCCAAGGGGCCCACACTCAGGGGTGCAGCGTGGCTGGAGAGCCATTTTTCCAGAGCACCAACCTCCACGCCAGAGCCTGCATAACCCCCACCTGCAAAGGGGCAGCTCCTACCCGCTCTGTCGTGTCATTATTCTGCTTTACAGATGGAGGGTGAGGGGAAGCAGCCCTGAGCAATTAAGTGTCTAGCCTAAGGTCACGGAGCTAGTCAGCTCAGGCCCTCAGAAAGCACCAAGTCCTCCTGTGGATTCAGGCAGCGAGTGGGCAACATGCCCTCGGGCATCTGCCTCACAGCACCTTCATCTTGCCTGCCTCAGCAGCCTGGGCTGGCTTTACCGCTGCTCCCACACGGCTCAGCCAGCCCATCACCACCCTGATCTAAGCCTCCCCTGCCACCCCCAGCCTGGGGCCTCTGGAAATCAGGAGACACCTGCCCAGGTAGGTGATGGCTGTCACAAAGCGAGCCCAGAGAGGAGGAGGAGAAAGAGGGGAAGCTGCAGTATTCGGTTTCATCTTTACTTCTCAGCCCACTAATTGGGGAAGTGATGGGAATGTGAGAAATACAGGCAGAGCCTCACAAGGATGACAGGACAGCTGTAAGCCCAATAGCTGGGGTGTCGTTGGACAGCCTGCTGTTTGGAACTGACCCCCCGGCACCATCACCTACCGCCATCACTCCTCCTCCTCTTGAGAAACCGCTTCCCTGCCACATCGGCTGTGTAATTCTAATGGGCTGTTGATAACCCCAAAGAGTAGAGATGGTGTGCAATCCAGGTCCAGCCGATTACAGCTCCTCATGCCCTTAGGCATAGCGATGGTTCAAGGACAGGCCTCAGACCATGTCTGGCCAATCACTGTTCTTCCCTGGGATTTCTTCCAGTCCAAGTATTGTGGAGGAGGATGTAGCTAGAGATGGGAACCTTCCTGACACCTGAAAAAGGCCTCTCTGCAGCAGGAAATAATGTAGCCAAGCAGAGACAGGTAGGGTGTATACATAGAGAAAAAGAATCCTGGTGATACCGTCTGAGTTCCTTAATCCAGTAGAAGCTGAAGTTCTCAGACATGTGTCCCAGTAAATTCCATTTGTTAAAATAAGATAATTCAAATTGAGTTTCGTTACTTGCATCCAAACAGTCTTAATACACATAGTGAGAGAAAACCATAGGGCCGACTGTCAAACATAAAACGAGCTGCTTAAGTTGCTGCTTAAGAGAACAGCAGACAGCAGGCCTAGAAGAAACTGATTCTGGGCTGCACCTGCTTTTACTACTTGGGTGATGGAATTTCTTTCTCCTTGAGGTTTTACCAACGGTCAGTAGCCCCAAGAGCTCTCTTGTGCCCTATGGAATTGGAAGAGGGAGTGGGTAAGTCTAGCCAAGAGCCAGCCATGGAAGGAATAGGTAGAGTTAGAGCCAAAAAAAGGGGGGTGGGGTGGGAGAGAAATCTTCAAAAATGGTGCACAAGGATTGAAAATCCCTACTCTAATTTGAGGTCTGATGAATGGAACTGAAATAACACTCTGCTGCTCATTGAAACTACTCTTTCCAAGGTCAACAATGACAATCTAACTGCTTGATCTTACAGCACAACCTCAGCTGCATTGTGTCCCCACCTGTCTACAATCCTAGAGCACAATTCTCAGTGTTTCCTTTCTTATTTTTTAAAGTATTTTATTTATTTTTAAAAAACATTTATTTATTTCCCTGGTGGCTCTGCCTGAGGAGCAGAAACTGCCTGCGATGCAGGAGACCTGAGTTCAATCCCTGGGTCAGAAAGATCCCCTGGAAGAAGGCATGGCAACCCACTCCAGTATTCCTGCCTGGAGAATCCTATGAACAGAGGAGCCTGGCTGGCTGCAGTCCATGGGTCACAAAGAGTCGAACATGACTGAGTGAGTAACACACACACATACTTTTATTTATTTATTTGGTCTTAGTTGCAACATGTAGGATCTCTAATTGTGACATAAGGACCCTTCGTTGGGGCATTCAGGATCTTTGATCTCAGTTGCAACATGTGAGATCTTTAGTTGTGGCATATGGGATCTAGTTCCCTGCCCAGGGATGAACCTGGACCCCCTGAATTGGGAATGGAGAGTCTTAATCTCTGGACCACCAGGGAAGTCCTAGTGTTTCTTCTTTATATGCCCCTCTCCCTTGAATTCCAGACTCTGTGCTAACCTAATCCCCACAGTGCAAGGACCATTCTTGTGTCCCCAAGGATGGCTGGTTTTTCTTCTCCCAACACTAAAGTCTAGGCACTGCTCCAGATCCTCCCTTCCAGCCTATGTTTCTGCAGAAGCCACTCCTTCTGGGCCAGAATCACTAGCCCTGATCCCTCTTGAAAGCTCCAATTCCCACTCCTAATTCAAAGACTCATCACCTTTTATCACTTCCAGAGCCTGCCCTGAATTTCTCGGTACAGGGAGTGGACCCACATCTCCCCCAGTAACTCAGGTTCCAAACTTGAGAGCCAACAAAGACTCTTTTCTTCCCTTCTCCCTGCACAGCAGGTCATCCTGGTCTGTAGTTTCTTCCTTGAATGTCACAACCTTCTTCCCAGGCTCTTTATTTCTCACTGTTAGTTCCTTAATGTCTTTATCACCTTGTACCTAGACTTTTGCAACAATCTTTTCTTTGCTCTAGTCAAACATTTTATTCAAGAAGCATTTACAGTACAGGGTGCCTTTTATAGACCAAACCCTGTGCAATCTTCACATTCTCTAATTCATTCCAAACACTATAACCAAATTCATCTTCCTCAAGTACTACTTTGATCACATCATCCTGGGGCGCTAAAGCCTTCAGTGGCTCCCCATTGCCCACTAAGTACAACTCCCATTCATCAGTCTGTCATTCAAAGTCCTCCATAATTTGTCCCCAACCTACCTTTCTGGCCTTATTCCCTACTATTTCCTCTATATAGACCTTATACTCCAGTCAACCTGATCTATTTATTTTCCCTTAAACAAGCACTGCAATTTCCCACTTCTGAGTTTTTGCCTACTCCATTTCCTCTGCACGAAAGTGCCCCCCACTTGTCCTGTGTCTGCTCTTATTCATGTCTCAGAGCTCAGTTCAAACATCATCACCATCTCCTCTTAACACACCTGCCAGAAGTGATTGCTCCACCCTTTAGAATCCTGTTTTTAGCATTTGGATTTGATGCTTTGCATTGTGGATCAGTGACCTGTGTTCTGATTCCCCATCATCAGAGTTCTTACCTGAAGCATCTGTATGAGAATCACAAAGGGGCTCGCTAGAAATACAGGCTCTGGGTACTTCCCTGAAGGTCCAGTGGTTAAGACCCTGTTCTTCCAGTTCAGGGCATACAGGTTTGATCCCTGGTCAGGGAAGCCAAGATCCCACATGCCATGTGGCATGGCAAAAACCAAAACAGGCTCTGGCACCGTGCCCAGAGAACCCACATTTTCAGCATGTGCCCCAGCGACTTGTGCATTCAGATCTGACAGCAGCATCCCTGTGAGACTGTAATTGCCCCAAAGGTAGGGGCCACAACTTACCTGGCTGCATAAACATCAGTACACCTGGAAACGCAAGTGGAAGGGAAGCTCCAAGATCACTATGTTCAAACACCAGTCCAGTGTTTGACTCTCCTCTCAACATCCCTACTAAGTTAAAATTTACCATACCTTTCTAATAGGACAAGTTTTCATAAAGAACATTCATCAGTGTTTAGTCTAAGATCACTGTGGAGAGCCTACTTTATTAGGAGAACCTAGCTCAAGACTCAGAAAAAAAATCTGTCTTTAATATTGGTACCTTAAATGTTTGTAGTTTTCATGAGAAACTTAGATTCATTTTTGTCTCCTGGATACCGAATTCTGTAATTAACCTCATTCCCTTTTTGTGTTGAACATGGGATACCCGTGATAAAATCCATGGCCACCACCAACAGATAGATGGGACTTTATGATCCCACAGGGAACCTCCCATTTGTCTCATCACCTTCTCCTAAACTTTTTTACTTTTGCATCTTCTTCTTTGTTCAAACCAATTTTTTGTTTATTTTATCTTGCCATATTATTTGCATCTTTGCCAACTGTTTTAAACCCTTTGGTAAGAAGACAAGTTATAAATAAATAAGATAAATTCCTGAATCTATGGATGTGCAAATGCTTTGTGATTTTTTTTTTTTTTTAAGATGAGGAGAGAAATTGGATTGAACGATGAGTCCTTGGATTGGCACTTCTGATAGAAAGCAGGGCCACAAAGAATATATGGAGTAAGTGATGCTCTAAGGTCAGAGTTGTAAAAAATTAGGACTTGCAGAGAAAACGTGGATTCAGAAAGGATGATGAAGTTTTAGAACAGGAAGAAATGAGAATGGTTTTAGAGTATAGTCATAAAAGGCAGAAGGCAAGGAAAAGCTTTTAGAGCAGGAAGAAGTAGTTAAAACAGGGGCAGTTACGGAGAACTATCTGTGGGGTCTTTATACCCAGAGAAGGGAGGTCCTAATGCACTGTAGTTCCGAGGCTCCAGTACAGAAGGACTCCTGGTGGGTTCAGAAGGCTGCGTGGAGCAATGAACTTAGGGTCCAGGGAAAAAAGACCTTACCTTCCCAATGATTAAGAAAACTAAAGAAATGCCTCTGGGCTAGAATTGGAGGTTGAAATAAGAGTAAACAAGAAGGAGAGTCAGAAACAATGATAGAAATCTGCCCCATATTGAAGGCATGCCAAGTGAATTGAATATGTGTGCCTGTAACTTTGGTATATTGAGGTCCATCTCAGTGTAGTTATAAACTGTGTGAAGTTTAAGTACTAGAGTAGAGGTGGAGAGAGGGAGCAAAGCAGTTATAGGAGAAACTTTTTTTAATTGAAGTATAGTTGATTTACAATACTGTGCTAGTTTCAGGGGTACAGTGAAACAATTCATATATGCCATGCTGAGTCACTCAGTCATTTCTGACTATTTGTGATCCTTTGGACTGTAGCCCACCAGGTTCCTCTGTCCATGAGATTGCCCTGGCAAGAATACTGGAGTGGGTTGTCACTTTCCTCCTCCAGGGGATCTTCCTGACCTAGGGGTTAAAACCGTGTCTCCTGCATTGTACATATATTTTGCAGATAATTTTCCTTTATAAGTTATTATAAGATATTGACTATAGTTCCCTGTGCTGTACAGTAATTCCTTGTTGCTTGTCTATTTTATGTATAGTAGTTTGTTAATTCCATACTCCTAATTTATCTCTCCTTCTCCCTTTCTTAAGAGCAAGTCTTGACTTCAGAAGGGCAGAGAGTGTCAGACTATCACCTGTGTAGCATGGAAGATCCCTGGGCCCATGGCCTACATCCTACAGATACTGGTAACTGCTAAACACCTTTGGGCTGCCCCAACTCAAGATCACAACGCTTCAAGCAGGCACCTCAGCAGGTATAAACTAGTCTTCATAAGAGTGTCTGATTCCAGCTCACAATCCAGGGCCCCAAAATATCATCAAACATAAGAAAAGAGAAAAATATTTATTGAATGGTTGTTCCTTTTTTCATTCAATACTTATTGAATATTTAATGATTACTGAGCACTGCAGTAGGGAATGGAGATATAAAAGATACTAACACATACTTCTTGCCCTTAATAAGCTCCAGGCAGGGAGAAAATCTACGTGTAAACAAAGTATTACAATGTGTGGTATGATTAATGCCAGAGTTATACAAAATGCTACAGTATAAAAGATCACAGAGGATGGAACAACTAACCCTGCCCTGGGAAGGTAGAGAAAGGGGGCATTTTTAGCCAGGGTTTTGAAGCATGAGTAGGAGTTGTACAGATAGAACAGAGGGAAGAGCAAACACCAAGGTACAAAGGCCTTAAAAAGAAGGGGATGTTTTTGAAACTCTGAGAAGTTTGAAATGATTAGAATAGTGTGGAATAAGAGTAGCAGGAGATGTGACCAACTTTGGAGCTGGACTGTGATATTTCCTAATATGATATCTGAGAGTTTAGACTGTCTTTCAGGCAAAACAGTAATCTCAGACATATTTAAAAAAAAAAAAAGTGACCCTCGAGTAATCAGCATCACCTGCTGGGAAATTTCCAGGATTCTGATATTTCATGGGGGCGGGCGGACGGAGG
>SJYX01005602.1:83626-98486 GCA_006410675.1 Oreotragus oreotragus | reverse complement strand
ATGTGAGAGTTGGACTGTGAAGAAGGCTGAGTGCCGAAGAACTGATGCTTTTGAACTGTGGTGTTGGAGAAGACTCTTGAGAGTCCCTTAGACTGCAAGGAGAACCAACCAGTCCATTCTGAAGGAGATCAACCCTGGGATTTCTTTGGAAGGAATGATGCTAAACCTGAAACTCCAGTACTTTGGCCACCTCATGAGAAAAGTTGACTCATTGGAAAAGACTCTGATGCTGGGTGGGATTGGGGGCAGGAGGAGAAGGGGACGACCGAGGATGAGATGGCTGAATGGCATCATGGACTCGATGGAAGTGAGTCTGAGTAAACTCCGAGAGATGGTAATGAACAGGGAGGCCTGGCGTGCTGCGATTCATGGGGTCACAAAGAGTCGGACACGACTGAGCGACTGAACCGAACTGAATACAGCATCACAATTTAAACCCAGTTCTTCTGGCTTCAATACACATTCTTTCATCTGCCATGCTGACTCTTGCTTGAGGTAACTCTCCCAGGGAAATGTGTTTTTTTAATCTGATTTCTCAAAGTCTCCCAAAATTATCACTAATTCAAAAAGCCAAGTCCCATGGAATACAAGACTGATAGATAATCCATGCATTCTCCTTCTCTGGGGTATTTATTTTCAACAGGAAGTCAAACAAGCATATACTCCGTTAACCACAAGACGACTCATTAAAATAAATGAAATTTAAGAAGACATGTGTGTGTCTGTGTGTGTGACAGAAAGAGAGAAATTCTACATTTCTTATTGTCAAAAATGTTGATCCAAATATTGCTTCTGAGGCTTTGGGCAGAGAACATCCAAATTCAGCCATAACTTGATTCCAGTCTGATGGTTAAATTCGTATGTAACCCAAAAATGTTGCAAAGAGAAAAAAGTAAATACATTGTAAAATTAATAATAAACTATTTGGATTACTTGGATTAAAACAGAAAGGGAAAAAATAAAATAATTAAATTTCCAAGCTTCAGGAGAAAACTAAATGACCCAGACTTTTATTAATTCTCCTTTGTGGCTGAAATCAACAAGGGACAAGTTATTATTATCCCACCATGCTTGCCAGAGCTACTTGTAAAATACAGTGAGTTAATCACAGAAACAATCCCAGAATCCCTTGCCCATCCCAATACACACACACACACACACATACACATACACAACAAGACTTCCAGAATGATGAAAAAAAAGGGGATTTCTTTTAAAGGCTTAACTCTAATTTCAACAATGTGTCTAGAATTACCCCCCCACCTTTTCCAATGAAAAAAGAGACTTCCCTCCACACTTTTCACCTATATTTCCAGGCTTCAGGCTCAAAGAAGATGAGATCTAAAAGCACAGTGCTTAAAGTCTGAAGATCAAATTTGAGTCCACATTCCATCATTAATCCCAAGATGACTTTGGGCAAACTTTAGGTCTTTACTGAGCACTTGTTCAAGTCCATTTAAAAATAGTATTACATATACTTCCAAATCATAAAGATTTTTAGATGACCACTGATACACAGATAAAAGATAAAAAGTATACAGGGATGGGGGTATCACCTGATAGAGATAGGCTAGCCACTTAGACAGATCTGTAAGGTACTTTGTTCAGCCTTGCTCAAAAGTCTATACTAAAAATCTGGGCTGTTAGTATACTAAAAGGGGATCTATCCATTGTGACCTCATATTAACCATTAGGTAATTCCAGATTTATTGTTGTTCAGTCACTAAATCATGTCAGATGTTTGTGACCAAACGGACTGCAGTATGCCATGCCAGGCTTCCCTGTCCTTCAAAATCTCCTTGAGTGTGCTCAAACTCATGTCCATTGAGTACCGATGACGCCATTCAACCATCTCATCCTCTGTCACCTACTTCTCCTCCTGCCCTAAATCATTCCCAGCATCAGAGTCCTTTCCAGTGACTTGGCTCTTCACATCAGGTGGTCAAAGTATTGGAGCTTAATCTTCAGCATCAGTCCTTCCAATGAATATTCAGGGTTGATTTCCTTTAGGATTGACTGTTTCTATTGCCCTGTTTCTATTTTACATTAATAAGTGTACCTCACTCTCAAAACATTTCTCTGTGCTTGGTGAGTGCATGTATATTTAATATAATATGGGTCTGTATTCAAATGAAGTAGTCACACATTTTATACAGTATTTTCAGTTGCACTGCAGTCTAACTTAATCTTTGAGTAATAATTCTATTATATTCTACAAGTATCCTCACCTAAAGATCTCTAAGGATCTTCAGGCATGCTCATGGGTCCAAGGGCCATTGCTTGTCTGCTGCTTCCTGTCTGAAGAGAACACAGCTGATAATATTAAACTTGATACCCACTGAAATTAGTGTTGATATTTGCTGGCCCCCTGCAGGTCTCCTTGTTAATTTTAATTACCATCACTGTCACTGAGTATCTGGCGAAGAGACCAGGTTTCCGTCCCTCATCGTGGTGGTGCTGCATATATTCTCACATTGCTTTTAAGAGAGAGTGCCACAGATTTCCCAGACAAAGATTGTTCCATGATGTGTGGTAGAGAAATAAGGTTGCTAGCTTTCAGCTACATTCAGTCAAGAGTCTCAAAGAAAAGCTGCCTGAGGCCTAAGACTTTCCATGTTTTAGTAGAGAAGCTCTTTCAATTCAAACATATACAAATGCTTTTCCCAAGGCATATCCAAGGTGTTGATGGCATGGAATATTCATTCCTGGGCATGGAATCAGGACTCTTTCCCCTCCATAGCTTAACCCATTGATGAAAGAAAGGCTCCCTCGATTTTTTATGCCTGCAGGATGAGTTGCCTTTCAAGCACTTCATTGCTCTTTCCCATAATGTGGCCTTTATTAAGGTCATCCTAATCCATCAGCCATATTTCAATATCTTTCAGCCTTAAAGAAAGAGGAGCCAGGCCAAATCTCTTCTCTAGAAGCTCTTCCTTCTCATGTAAAGTAGTAGATGCAAATAAATTCAAGCAAAAGTGATGTTGCCTACTTCACCCTACAGCCTCCAAGCTGCAAGTTAATAGATATTTCTCAAATCAGTTTGAGAAAACTGATAAAGCAATCATCTAACATACAATTTGAGCCCAAGACCTAGGCAATATGCACTAAAACACATGCATACAACTTCATACAAACTCACACAACTATACCTATAAAAGCACTGCTCCAAAAAACTATAGTATCAAGGAAAATGTACCAAATGGAAATCCAGACTGAAAAATGGGATGAAATACACACAAAGGCATCAAGTGAGCAAGTAGGCATAATGAGCTGTTTGATGGAGCTTGGAAATTTAATGAGCAACTTGAAAAATCATTTAATATTTGGTTGGGAAGGAACTTAAAGATCATTTAATCCAATCCCTTCATTTTTCTAGCTAGAAAAATGGAAATATAGATTGATGAAGAGACTTGGCCAAGGTCACATTGCTCCTCTGAGACAAATTTTGGACTAGAATTTTCCATGGCACCCTGTCATCTATAATTCCTTCATGAGTACTAATTGCTTGAAAGCTTATTCTTCTTTTGCTAATAGGCAAAAAGGAAGGAATCATTTTCATCAAATCAATCAAATCTTGTGAATCACAATTTTTTTACTTAAAATGCACAAGGAAAAAACTCATACAGAAGATTCATTCCCACCTACAGCATTAAACTGTTACCTAAAGTCTTCACAAATAATAACAGCAATAATACAAATAATTATCATGTATTGACTTTTTCCCATTTATCAAGCACAATGCCAGATATTTTATAATTTGTGTTTTTTCTCATTGATCTACATAGTAAATTCACATTAGAAATGAGTTTAAGCATTTAGGTAACTTGTCAAGGGGAGAAGGCAATGGCACCCCACTCAGTACTCTTGCCTGGAAAAGCCCATGGACGGAGGAGCCTGGAAGGCTGCAGTCCATGGGATTGCTGAGGGTCAGACACGACTGAGCAACTCCACTTTCACTTTTCACTTTCATGCATTGGAGAAGGAAATGGCAACCCACTCCAGTGTTCTGGCCTGGAGAATCCCAGGGATGGGGGAGCCTGGTGGGCTGCCATCTATGGGGTCACACAGAGTCGGACACGACTGAAGCAACTTAGCAGCAGCAGCAACTTGTCAAGGTCATGTGACCACTAAGTGTCAGACTAGGATTCGGGCCTGAGGAGACTGACAGTACTCTGGAGGGAGAAGAAGACTGAAGCAAGTTGTTTAGGGTATTAAACTGTCAAGTAATTTTTTTATATCCTTTGGATCATTCTGACACGTGCTCTGCTTTATTCACCATCTCTGGTCTCCACATTTCCTGTCTCCCTTTTCCTTTCACCAATCGATATTGTTCATTGCTACCATATTCCTGAAGACTAATTGCTCTGTGCTTTGACCTCACTCCACACCTCCTGTGACTCCCCACAGGGGAGTCACCTTGGTACATAAAACCTCCATAATCTGTTCTAATATACCTTCCTAACATAAGATCCCAGTTCTTTTCTCACAAATCCTTGCTCCTGTCAAACTAGATAACTCCCTGTCCTCAGTATTTGGTGGGCTGCCATCTATGGGGTCACACAGAGTCGGACACGACTGAAGCAACTTAGCAGCAGCAGCAACTTGTCAAGGTCATGTGACCACTAAGTGTCAGACTAGGATTCGGGCCTGAGGAGACTGACAGTACTCTGGAGGGAGAAGAAGACTGAAGCAAGTTGTTTAGGGTATTAAACTGTCAAGTAATTTTTTTATATCCTTTGGATCATTCTGACACGTGCTCTGCTTTATTCACCATCTCTGGTCTCCACATTTCCTGTCTCCCTTTTCCTTTCACCAATCGATATTGTTCACTGCTACCATATTCCTGAAGACTAATTGCTCTGTGCTTTGACCTCACTCCACACCTCCTGTGACTCCCCACAGGGGAGTCACCTTGGTACATAAAACCTCCATAATCTGTTCTAATATACCTTCCTAACATAAGATCCCAGTTCTTTTCTCACAAATCCTTGCTCCTGTCAAACTAGATAACTCCCTGTCCTCAGTATAAGCGTTGCCATTTATACTTCATTCTTCACCACTTATTGAGTACCTGTGTGCCTGACATTGTGTTAAACATTGAAAATACAAGCATGAAAGAGACTCCCCATTTTCTTAAAGAAGCTTAGACACACAGACAATGCAAACAAGTGATTTCAGTCAAGGAAATGGATTGCCTAACTAAGGCTGCTCAAAGTACAGTGGGAACCAAGACAACTTCTGAGTTTTCAGTTTATAATTGTGGGGTTTTTTGCCTTTTTCTGATATGCCTCCCACAACCTATACTTTCATCTTCCTGTAACTATTTTGGTTGGCCAAAAAGTTCATTTGGGTTTGTCTGTCAGATGTTATGGAGAAAACCCAAACAAACTTTTTGGCCAAACCAATATATCCCAGAGAATAAAGTTCAAATGCCATTTCCTTCATGAAATCTTGCTCACAATCATCTGAATATGTTTCTTCCCCTCTTCGGTGAGTGCCCCCTCCAAAACTGTAGTGAAAATTCCTAATAAATCAAAAAAATATATTTCACTTTTTGTTTAACATCTTGAATGTCCATGCTCAGGAAGGCAAGAGAATCAGAAAATAAATTTGCCAAAATTCTGGGGGTGATTTACAAGAGCCCAAGTGGTTGCAGCTATGATTCTTTCTAACTAATTTTACTGACTTTCCTTTCCTTATATACACTTGTCTAGGACTAGGGTCTTTAATTGGCTCACAAATGGAAGGAGAAGGTGGAAAGACCATAGAAGATGTCTTGGTATGAATAGCCAAGGAAAAAGCACGAAAAAGGATATGTGTGTGTTGTGGCAACAAAGCTTCCTGAAGTGAAATAAACTGGACATAGCAATGAAAGGGGGGAAGGCAATGGCACCCCACCCCAGTACTCTTGCCTGGAAAATCCAATGGACGGTAGTAGCCTGGTGGGCTGCAGTCCATGGGGTCGCTAACAGTTGGACAGACTAAGCGACTTCACTTTCACTTTTCTCTTTCATGTACTGGAGAAGGAAATGGCAACCCACTCCAGTATTCTTGCCTGGAGAATCCCAGGGATGGGGGAGCCTGGTGGGCTGCCGTCTATGGGGTCACACAGAGTCGGACACGACTGAAGTGACTTAGCAGCAGCAGCAGCAGCAATGAAAGGTACAGAAAAAAGAAGGCTCCTGAGGGTAAACTCCTGCCTTAAGATACAGCCAGCGATGTACTGAAGGGCTTCCTAGGTAGTATAGTGGTAAGGAATCCCCCTGCCAATACAGGAGGTGCAAGAGACACTGGTTCAGTCTCTGGGTTGAGAAGATCCCCTGGAGGAGGAAATGGCAACCCACTCCAGTATTCTTGCCAGGATAATCCCATGAACAGGGGAGCTTGGTGGGCTGTAGTCCATGGGGCAGCAGTTTCCAGCCTTTTCAGCATCAGTGACTGGTTCCTTGGAAGATAATTTTTCTACGGACTCCAGGGGGTGGGGGTAGGGGTGATGGTTCAGACAGTAATGTAAGCATTCAAGAACAATAGGGACCAATGGGAAGTGATAGGGAATGACAGATTAAGCTTTGCTCACCGCTGCTCACCTCCTGCTGTGCAGCCTGGTTCCTTACAGGGGGTTCGAGACTCCTGCTCTAGGGAACAAGATGATTAGGAGGCTGCCTCTAGCCAACCAGTCCTACCGCAGGTATCTGAATACATCCCAGACTTAGGCTTCATGAGCCCAGGGGACTTATCAAATTCATTGCATCTTACAAATATCTAACACACTCCTTAGAGGTCCTCAGATATATCTGCTGAATACACGTTAACTAAAAGAACAAACAGGCACTAACATGGCTGTCGAGAGCAAATCTCACTCATTGTCATCAATAGTTTTCTAGAGCTTTTCCTTGACGGGAAGTATTAGCAGTGCTTCTCAGTACTTCATCATCCCAGTCAATGCTGCAGTAAATCTCTGGACATGTCGAGTTTACAGTACTCCTAAGAAAACTGCTCACACCTTTCCTCTACTCCTTTACACAGAAAAGGAACTAAAAGATGTTAATGACGGGGTCTGAAGCAACAAGCCAAGGGATGGAGTGTTCCAAAAGTATGCCTGGCCTTGTACAACTTACAAAGTTTAACAGCCACTATAGGCTGGGTTCAGTGCTCAGAACACGGCCAAGCAATTACTGCCTGAAACCACTGCAGGGGCTTTCTGATTTCCTACTCGCTCTCTATTTATTGGCCCCCACGGCTTTCTATCCTAAGCCATGAAAACATTTTGTGAAAGAGAATATGATCCTGGGGAATTAACTGGACTCTTCCCTCTGCCCAGATAGTAAATCATGAGACTAGACAGCCTACAGCCTTCTGAATTTCCAGCTCTAGTCAGAGGCTGTGATGNAGTATGCCATGCCAGGCTTCCCTGTCCTTCAAAATCTCCTTGAGTTTGCTCAAACTCATGTCCATTGAGTACCGATGACGCCATTCAACCATCTCATCCTCTGTCACCTACTTCTCCTCCTGCCCTAAATCATTCCCAGCATCAGAGTCCTTTCCAGTGACTTGGCTCTTCACATCAGGTGGTCAAAGTATTGGAGCTTAATCTTCAGCATCAGTCCTTCCAATGAATATTCAGGGTTGATTTCCTTTAGGATTGACTGTTTCTATTGCCCTGTTTCTATTTTACATTAATAAGTGTACCTCACTCTCAAAACATTTCTCTGTGCTTGGTGAGTGCATGTATATTTAATATAATATGGGTCTGTATTCAAATGAAGTAGTCACACATTTTATACAGTATTTTCAGTTGCACTGCAGTCTAACTTAATCTTTGAGTAATAATTCTATTATATTCTACAAGTATCCTCACCTAAAGATCTCTAAGGATCTTCAGGCATGCTCATGGGTCCAAGGGCCATTGCTTGTCTGCTGCTTCCTGTCTGAAGAGAACACAGCTGATAATATTAAACTTGATACCCACTGAAATTAGTGTTGATATTTGCTGGCCCCCTGCAGGTCTCCTTGTTAATTTTAATTACCATCACTGTCACTGAGTATCTGGCGAAGAGACCAGGTTTCCGTCCCTCATCGTGGTGGTGCTGCATATATTCTCACATTGCTTTTAAGAGAGAGTGCCACAGATTTCCCAGACAAAGATTGTTCCATGATGTGTGGTAGAGAAATAAGGTTGCTAGCTTTCAGCTACATTCAGTCAAGAGTCTCAAAGAAAAGCTGCCTGAGGCCTAAGACTTTCCATGTTTTAGTAGAGAAGCTCTTTCAATTCAAACATATACAAATGCTTTTCCCAAGGCATATCCAAGGTGTTGATGGCATGGAATATTCATTCCTGGGCATGGAATCAGGACTCTTTCCCCTCCATAGCTTAACCCATTGATGAAAGAAAGGCTCCCTCGATTTTTTATGCCTGCAGGATGAGTTGCCTTTCAAGCACTTCATTGCTCTTTCCCATAATGTGGCCTTTATTAAGGTCATCCTAATCCATCAGCCATATTTCAATATCTTTCAGCCTTAAAGAAAGAGGAGCCAGGCCAAATCTCTTCTCTAGAAGCTCTTCCTTCTCATGTAAAGTAGTAGATGCAAATAAATTCAAGCAAAAGTGATGTTGCCTACTTCACCTTACAGCCTCCAAGCTGCAAGTTAATAGATATTTCTCAAATCAGTTTGAGAAAACTGATAAAGCAATCATCTAACATACAATTTGAGCCCAAGACCTAGGCAATATGCACTAAAACACATGCATACAACTTCATACAAACTCACACAACTATACCTATAAAAGCACTGGTCCAAAAAACTATAGTATCAAGGAAAATGTACCAAATGGAAATCCAGACTGAAAAATGGGATGAAATACACACAAAGGCATCAAGTGAGCAAGTAGGCATAATGAGCTGTTTGATGGAGCTTGGAAATTTAATGAGCAACTTGAAAAATCATTTAATATTTGGTTGGGAAGGAACTTAAAGATCATTTAATCCAATCCCTTCATTTTTCTAGCTAGAAAAATGGAAATATAGATTGATGAAGAGACTTGGCCAAGGTCACATTGCTCCTCTGAGACAAATTTTGGACTAGAATTTTCCATGGCACCCTGTCATCTATAATTCCTTCATGAGTACTAATTGCTTGAAAGCTTATTCTTCTTTTGCTAATAGGCAAAAAGGAAGGAATCATTTTCATCAAATCAATCAAATCTTGTGAATCACAATTTTTTTACTTAAAATGCACAAGGAAAAAACTCATACAGAAGATTCATTCCCACCTACAGCATTAAACTGTTACCTAAAGTCTTCACAAATAATAACAGCAATAATACAAATAATTATCATGTATTGACTTTTTCCCATTTATCAAGCACAATGCCAGATATTTTATAATTTGTGTTTTTTCTCATTGATCTACATAGTAAATTCACATTAGAAATGAGTTTAAGCATTTAGGTAACTTGTCAAGGGGAGAAGGCAATGGCACCCCACTCAGTACTCTTGCCTGGAAAAGCCCATGGACGGAGGAGCCTGGAAGGCTGCAGTCCATGGGATTGCTGAGGGTCAGACACGACTGAGCAACTCCACTTTCACTTTTCACTTTCATGCATTGGAGAAGGAAATGGCAACCCACTCCAGTGTTCTGGCCTGGAGAATCCCAGGGATGGGGGAGCCTGGTGGGCTGCCATCTATGGGGTCACACAGAGTCGGACACGACTGAAGCAACTTAGCAGCAGCAGCAACTTGTCAAGGTCATGTGACCACTAAGTGTCAGACTAGGATTCGGGCCTGAGGAGACTGACAGTACTCTGGAGGGAGAAGAAGACTGAAGCAAGTTGTTTAGGGTATTAAACTGTCAAGTAATTTTTTTATATCCTTTGGATCATTCTGACACGTGCTCTGCTTTATTCACCATCTCTGGTCTCCACATTTCCTGTCTCCCTTTTCCTTTCACCAATCGATATTGTTCATTGCTACCATATTCCTGAAGACTAATTGCTCTGTGCTTTGACCTCACTCCACACCTCCTGTGACTCCCCACAGGGGAGTCACCTTGGTACATAAAACCTCCATAATCTGTTCTAATATACCTTCCTAACATAAGATCCCAGTTCTTTTCTCACAAATCCTTGCTCCTGTCAAACTAGATAACTCCCTGTCCTCAGTATAAGCGTTGCCATTTATACTTCATTCTTCACCACTTATTGAGTACCTGTGTGCCTGACATTGTGTTAAACATTGAAAATACAAGCATGAAAGAGACTCCCCATTTTCTTAAAGAAGCTTAGACACACAGACAATGCAAACAAGTGATTTCAGTCAAGGAAATGGATTGCCTAACTAAGGCTGCTCAAAGTACAGTGGGAACCAAGACAACTTCTGAGTTTTCAGTTTATAATTGTGGGTTTTTTTGCCTTTTTCTGATATGCCTCCCACAACCTATACTTTCATCTTCCTGTAACTATTTTGGTTGGCCAAAAAGTTCATTTGGGTTTGTCTGTCAGATGTTATGGAGAAAACCCAAACAAACTTTTTGGCCAAACCAATATATCCCAGAGAATAAAGTTCAAATGCCATTTCCTTCATGAAATCTTGCTCACAATCATCTGAATATGTTTCTTCCCCTCTTCGGTGAGTGCCCCCTCCAAAACTGTAGTGAAAATTCCTAATAAATCAAAAAAATATATTTCACTTTTTGTTTAACATCTTGAATGTCCATGCTCAGGAAGGCAAGAGAATCAGAAAATAAATTTGCCAAAATTCTGGGGGTGATTTACAAGAGCCCAAGTGGTTGCAGCTATGATTCTTTCTAACTAATTTTACTGACTTTCCTTTCCTTATATACACTTGTCTAGGACTAGGGTCTTTCATTGGCTCACAAATGGAAGGAGAAGGTGGAAAGACCATAGAAGATGTCTTGGTATGAATAGCCAAGGAAAAAGCACGAAAAAGGATATGTGTGTGTTGTGGCAACAAAGCTTCCTGAAGTGAAATAAACTGGACATAGCAATGAAAGGGGGGAAGGCAATGGCACCCCACCCCAGTACTCTTGCCTGGAAAATCCAATGGACGGAGGAGCCTGGTGGGCTGCAGTCCATGGGGTTGCTAACAGTTGGACAGACTAAGCGACTTCACTTTCACTTTTCTCTTTCATGTACTGGAGAAGGAAATGGCAACCCACTCCAGTATTCTTGCCTGGAGAATCCCAGGGATGGGGGAGCCTGGTGGGCTGCCGTCTATGGGGTCACACAGAGTCGGACACGACTGAAGTGACTTAGCAGCAGCAGCAGCAGCAATGAAAGGTACAGAAAAAAGAAGGCTCCTGAGGGTAAACTCCTGCCTTAAGATACAGCCAGCGATGTACTGAAGGGCTTCCTAGGTAGTATAGTGGTAAGGAATCCCCCTGCCAATACAGGAGGTGCAAGAGACACTGGTTCAGTCTCTGGGTTGAGAAGATCCCCTGGAGGAGGAAATGGCAACCCACTCCAGTATTCTTGCCAGGATAATCCCATGAACAGGGGAGCTTGGTGGGCTGTAGTCCATGGGGCAGCAGTTTCCAGCCTTTTCAGCATCAGTGACTGGTTCCTTGGAAGATAATTTTTCTACGGACTCCAGGGGGTGGGGGTAGGGGTGATGGTTCAGACAGTAATGTAAGCATTCAAGAACAATAGGGACCAATGGGAAGTGATAGGGAATGACAGATTAAGCTTTGCTCACCGCTGCTCACCTCCTGCTGTGCAGCCTGGTTCCTTACAGGGGGTTCGAGACTCCTGCTCTAGGGAACAAGATGATTAGGAGGCTGCCTCTAGCCAACCAGTCCTACCGCAGGTATCTGAATACATCCCAGACTTAGGCTTCATGAGCCCAGGGGACTTATCAAATTCATTGCATCTTACAAATATCTAACACACTCCTTAGAGGTCCTCAGATATATCTGCTGAATACACGTTAACTAAAAGAACAAACAGGCACTAACATGGCTGTCGAGAGCAAATCTCACTCATTGTCATCAATAGTTTTCTAGAGCTTTTCCTTGACGGGAAGTATTAGCAGTGCTTCTCAGTACTTCATCATCCCAGTCAATGCTGCAGTAAATCTCTGGACATGTCGAGTTTACAGTACTCCTAAGAAAACTGCTCACACCTTTCCTCTACTCCTTTACACAGAAAAGGAACTAAAAGATGTTAATGACGGGGTCTGAAGCAACAAGCCAAGGGATGGAGTGTTCCAAAAGTATGCCTGGCCTTGTACAACTTACAAAGTTTAACAGCCACTATAGGCTGGGTTCAGTGCTCAGAACACGGCCAAGCAATTACTGCCTGAAACCACTGCAGGGGCTTTCTGATTTCCTACTCGCTCTCTATTTATTGGCCCCCACGGCTTTCTATCCTAAGCCATGAAAACATTTTGTGAAAGAGAATATGATCCTGGGGAATTAACTGGACTCTTCCCTCTGCCCAGATAGTAAATCATGAGACTAGACAGCCTACAGCCTTCTGAATTTCCAGCTCTAGTCAGAGGCTGTGATGCAAAGAATGGTAGTTTCTCTCCATAAAATAACTGCCAGAAAAAGAAAAAAAAGCATTGGATGTTTAGGACTGGAAAGAGCCCTATAATCATCTAAGGACAGCCGTGTTCAAACTGTTTTAGTGATGAAGTTCTTGCTTCAGATAAAATTGTTCAGACCTTTAGTATAACTGAGCAAGTAAAAGTTATTGCTGGGGAAAGCATATGGAAGGCAATTGAGGCAGAATCTTAAAAGCTTCATAATGTAGTACTGGAATACAATTCTAATCTACTTCCTGATTTTACATATACAGATGGTCTATGAGAAATGACTTGACCTCCACTTTATAGATAAGGATACTGAAGCACAGTTTAAAATCACTTGTAAAGATTATACAGACAGTGCATCAGAGTCCCTTTAGAAAACAGATGGCACAGCCAACTTTGGATAATTAAAGAGGAGTTAATACAGGGACTATTACAAAGATACAGGCAGGGTTTCCAAACAAACAAGGGATACTGCAGTCTCCTGGAGTTGGTAATTTAGGCCTGAAAAGGGAAGGAGAGGAAATAGTTACGTGAACTTGTAAGGAGAGAATCATGTAAAAAAGGTCACCTAAGAAGAGATGCAATTTATATTTGAAAGGCAGAGTTAGCCTTAGGCAACTCTTTGAGGACAAAACTAGAGGAATACATATACCATCTTCATACTCTTCTTTCTTCCTGATCTCCTGCTAGGGCTACCATTGGCTGAACTAACTAGAAATCAAGCAATAGAGGGACTATCCAAGTATTCCATTTAGATTAGCCTTCTGGAGCTAACAGGAGGATGGAGAAGAGCAGAGAGTGGATCTGAAGGAACAAACTGAAGTTGTCTGTCAGTTAACTGGTGCCAGAGACAGAATTATCCAGATACCTGATGGCAAAATCTATGTTCTGATCACAATGTGTTTCACATTCCAGGGTTTGTTTTTTTTTTTTTTTTAACCATAAACTCTTCAGTAACTAAGTTAGCACTGACTATGATTTCTTCTGTATTATACCACAAACGTATGTCTTGTCTCTGATCATTCTATAATTTAATTGAGAATGATTCCTCCAAATATTCAGCAGTATTTCTAACTTCTCAGACAACTTTAATCATGTTTTCTTAATATAAATCTAGGCTAGCATAGAGACTCCGTCTTTTAATAACTACTTACCTACGATATTTCAGTTCATATACCTGCCGTGTGTCAGTTCATCTTCACCTTATGAAATGTTTAATATTTTAAAGAATGTTTGGCAATACAGGGGACCCCACTTGCTCAACCCAATGGTTCTTTTTCTTGCTAAGAACAGATACTAACTGGATGCTTCTCAGCATAGTCAACAACTTCCAAATGATCAGTTAGCACATGAGAAGAGGCCCATATTTCTCTGTATAGTGAAGAAGAAAAATATAGAAAATGTCTGTGAGAATCTAAGAACATAAGCTGGATGGCCCAGCACATTGAATGCCATTTTTAAAGAGCTCTCATCTGCCTTGGGTTTATCCTATTTGGAACTCTCTGGGTTTCTTGGACTTGGTTGGCTATTTCCTTCCCCATTTTAGGGAAGTTTTCAACTATTATCTCCTCAAGGATTTTCTCATGGTCTTTCTTTTTGTCTTCTTCTTCTGGGACTCCTATAATTCGAATGTTGGAGCGTTTCATATTGTCCTGGAGGTCTCTGAGATTGTCCTCATTTCTTTTAATTCGTTTTTCTCTTTTCCTCTCTGATTCATTTATTTCTACCATTCTATCTTCTATTTCACTAATCCTATCTTCTGCCTCCGTTATTCTACTATTTGTTGCCTCCAGAGTGTTCCTGATCTCATTTATTGCATTATTTATTGTACAATGACTCTTTTTTATTTCTTCTAAGTCCTTGTTAAACCTTTCTTGCATCTTCTCAATCCTTGTCTCCAGGCTATTTATCTGTGATTCCATTTTTATTTCAAGATTTTGGATCATTTTCACTATCAATATTCGGAATTCTTTCTCAGGTAGATTCCCTATCTCTTCCTCTTTTGTTTGGTTTGGTGGACATTTCTCCTGTTCCTTTACCTGCTGAGTATTCCTCTGTCTCTTCATCTTGGTTATATTGCTGTGTTTGGGGTGGCCTTTCTATATTTTGGGAATTTGTGGAGTTCTCTTTATTATGGAGTTTCCTCACTGTGGGTAGGGTTGTATCTGTGGCTTGTCAAGGTTTCTTGGTGAGGGAGGCTTGTGCTGGAGTTCTGGTGGGTGGAGCTGGATTTCTTCTCTCTGGAGTGCAATGGAGTGACCAGTAATAGGTTATGAGACGTCAGTGGTTTTGGAGTAACTTTGAGCTTCCTG